>BHFT01007616.1:0-27802 GCA_004320025.1 Laticauda laticaudata
AAGGGAGTAATGGCCAGCTGGGGAGGAGAGATGCAGCTCTCCTCAACCCTGCTGGCAGTCTCCCCCCTCTTCACCACTTCTACGGGGTAGCTTAGCCCTGAAACCAGCCAGCTTGGGGTGCTCCAGCAACGAGCCCAGACCAAAACTGCACATGATCGCGGATTTCTGTCTGTCGCCGAAGGAACTCAAACAGCCACACAACCGTTATGCTTAAAGACACACAGGCACACATGGCTGGAAAAAGTGCCATTCTGACATCTTGTAACAACTGTTCTGCAAGAAATGGTGGCAGTTTTGTAGTTTATATGAGAAAAAAGCATCCTGAAATCAAAAATTATGAGCAAATTAAAATGTCCCAAGATTTTTAATTAAAAATGAAATCATGTTTGGTAAAAAAATAAATTAATCCAACACAACAAGTACAAATCTTACGCACAAGTACAAATTTAATTATTGCTAAGGGAGGTGGAAGTTCAGAAATATATGTATTTTTTTCAATGAAAGTTAAATAGGCTGCAAGCGTGCACACATTTTCATATTTTTATTATTTGAAGCTCCAGGATTGTGAGACCAGCTGCTGCCTGCAGTGACTGGACTCTTCTGACATATCAAAGGATATCTGGGGACGTCTCTGAAATGAGCTTACAAAAAGATTCAGGAACAGAGCAAAGATAACTTGCCAAGAACAAATGGCTTGTTTTATTTTAAAAGTGGAGTAAAAATAAATGTCATTGATTTGCCTGGCAATATTCTTCATCAAAGGTTGGTCATTCATAAAGCAAAACAAATGCTTTATGGATTTTCCATTTGGCAGCTGTTTGTTCAGCTGGTAAAAAGGATTAATTGGCTTCATTTTATTTCTTGTAGATAGGGGACCTGGCATTTGGCTCAAGAAATATCCTATTCGTTCTTCTCTTCTTTTTATAATCCACATTCTCCATCTCTTTAACCTTCAGCTATGTCTCTTTCCATTCCATTCTTCATACAGCCCTAGGATATTGATTATCTACAGTACTTGACTATCTGAAAAATTCTGATTGAGTAATTAATTCTCCAGCTTCTCACCTTTGTAGCATTAACTGAGAAAACCAAAGCTACCTCACATAGAATTATTGCTAGTCAATCACGGTTTAGGATCATGGGCAAACTCTGGGTTGAATGGGTCATGAAAACCAAGGCAATTGGGCGAGCCAGTTTGGTGTTGTGATTAAGACATGGTGAAGAAACCAGGAGAGTGAGTTTTAGAGGCTGAGTGGCTTTGTGCCTTTCAGAAGAGTTGTTATTGTGGGGAAAATAGAAGGCAGGAGTATTAAGTATTTTGCTGCCTTGAGCTAACATCTATCTATTATTCATCCACCCACCCACACACCCATCATCCATCCATCATCTATCTTCTCTCTGTCTCTCTCTCTTTCTCTCTCTCTCTTTCTCTCTCTCTCTCCCTCCCTCCACCTACCTACCTACCTACATATCTATCATCTACCTTCTCTCTCTCTCTCTCTCTCCCCCTCCCTCCCTCCCTCCCTCCCTCNTCCCTCCCTCCCTCCCTCCCTCTCTCTCTCTCTCTCTCTCTCCCTCCCTCCCTCCCTCCCTCCCCTTGACTCCTGGCAACTGCCTGGATAAGTCAATTCAGTTTTCTTGGCAACATTTTCAGAAGTGGTTTCTCATTATTTGCTTTCTAGAAGACAGATGGCCTTTTATTATTTATTCTCAAATGAACATTAATTTATTTACTGCATTTGCCGTTTCTTGAGACATCAAGACAGCATGCCTATGGGACTCACTCTAATTTTATGCCCAGAAGAACTAGCTTGTATGGTAGATAAAGCTGAAAGTGATTCGTCCAGAGTCATTCAATAAACCGTAGGCCCAAGTGGGGAACTAGATTTTACATCCATGGAATCAGATTCATATGACTCACTGCACTGCACTCATGGCTATTAATCTTATGCAAATCTCAAACCTGCAAATGATGAAGAAGATCAAGGCCCTCTCCTCCTGAGTAGACCACGTTTTACCCTGATCGTCTCCTCCCTGCGTGCACTAGGATGCATAGGGGATGGGCCTGGATCTTCCTTTGACTGCTCAGCCAGCCTCTGCTCTTCCCCAGCCTCCTCCACAACCTTTGGATCCACATTTCCACTCCCTGTTGGCTGTTCCTTCTCTTCCTCAGAGTCAGTCTCCACCAGGGGCATGACATATACCATAAAACCAAGTGTTGCTTTAAAGCAGTGAATTTCAAATTTGGCAACTTTAAGGTATGTGGGACTTCAGGGAGGCGAACTGGCGTCGCGATGATATGGTATGCGATCTTGGAGGTCTGAGATCGCTGCGGATATCTTTGCTCCTGATGGTCCAAATGGATCTAAACATCCTGAACAGATGGTGAATGTAAAGAGCACATCCTGTCAATCCCAGGGATACGGCAAAATCTCTGGTGGATCCAGGAGAAGGTCATTTTGCCAGCAGTAAAGAGGTAGCATTAAAGCTGCTGAAGTTTGGACAAAACGAAAGAGAATGGAAAGAGAAAGTGTGCCGGTTTGGTGAAAATTTTTTCTTTACTTTAAGATTTGAAAGGATACCCAAAGGAAAAGAATGAATCTGTAAAATTTTAGACAGAAATGATTAAGCGGCGATTTTTAAACAGGAAGTCAAAGTGATATATATTTTTTTTGCTGGACTTTTTATATATGATTTTATATTTTGAAATGGATTGCCTTTTTTTTAACCTTTTTTACCTATTCTTTCTCTCCTTTTTGACTTTATAATATTTTAGGCATAGAGACTCCCTTCTAGTTCTTTTTTCATATCTTTTTCCTTTTTAATTAATTTTTATTTTATTTGCTTGAAAAAGGAGGGGGAAAGTGAAAGCAGAAGAAACTTTGCAACACTGCCAACTACAGGCCTGGAAATATCTATCTCTTTTTTTTTTTCTCTTGACCAGACAAAGCTGAGAAAGATCTGAGACATCTTTTCAAGGACTTTGCCTGTTTGATAGGATAGAGGGAAGAGCAAGGGAGAGTATTATTGCAGGTGCTCTTCTGGGTTTCTATCAGTAGCTGGAGTCTGGTGTTGAAGTTTACAAAGAAACAAAAAAAGATGATAAGACTCTGGAGAAGAGAGTTATAAATTTTAACAAAAGCCTTGGATAACAAAATAAGGTGCAGTGTGCTCTTTTTACTTTTTTAAGCTGGTCTCGAATCCGCTCAGCGGTAAACGGACGCAGGGAGGAAGCGGAACGGACGCGCAGCGTTAGTAGCATGGACGGAGAAAGGATGAAAGCGGATGCAGCAACAACAAGAAAGCATTTTTAAAATGGAAAAAACGTTCGCAGAGGGGACCTATCTCGGATATTAAGGACGTCTTAGAGGATGCCAAGAGGGATGCAAAAGGATGCTTCCGTTCCACATCCACTTTCCATCCACTCTGCGTCCTCCCCGTCCGTTCCTTTCTGTGTTTATCCGCTCTGGTTATGCAAATTTTTGCCCCTTTTGAGAGGGATAACAACGGATGGAACATTTTTTCTCGTCCGCTGTGTCCTTTTTACAAACATTTTGCATCCGTTGGGCAGTGTGACAGGGCCTTTAAGGAATGGATAACATTAAGAAATACTAGATTGTTAACATTAGAAGGACATGATCTATTGCTGGGGTGGCATGTTTTTCTATGGTACAAAGGAACCAAAACACAGGGGTACTTTAGAAGACATTATATACGGGAGTCTCTGTGGTTAAACTGGGAAAAGACTAAAGGCAATGTTATTTGAAAATTCCATTCTGGTTATCGACTATTGAAGCATTTTCCTATCCTATAATGTATAAAAAGGAACAACAGTTAGATATGGTGAAATATTGAATGAAAAGGGTGAACTTAAATCTATAAAAAAAATAGAGGAACAAGGTATAAAGATGAATTGGTTTTCATATGCACAAATACATTCAAGGATGACAAAGATTCTAAACAGATGGTTTCTAATGATAAACTGACTGATTTAGATAAGATTTTGACAGGTACTGATGAAAAGGTGATTTAAAAATTATATAGATTTTATTTAGAAATTAAACTAGAAGTAGAACAAGTTGAAGAAACTATGATTGCTTGGGGAAGAATTTTGTATATGGGGTTGATCTAGAGAAATGGCAATAATTGGTGGTCTCAAAATTATAAAAATGACAATGTTAACAGCTTATAAAGCAAATTTGTATAAGATGTTTTACAGGTGGCATTTTTCCCCAACAAGAATAGCAAGAATGTTCAAGAACAAATCTGAAAAATTTTGGAAATGTCATCAGATACCTGGCTCATATTACCATATGTGGTAGACTTGTGGGGGATGCAAAAATATTGGACTAAAATCCACATATGGTTGGAAAAAATGACAAAAAGAGCAATAGACTTGAAACCAGAAATATTTCTATTGGGAATTTTACCTGAAATATATAGTAAAAAAATGGAAATATCTGATTGTAATATATTAACAGCGGCTAGGATGGTATGTATATATATGGAAGTATGTATGTATATATATGTATGTATATATTTGTTTTCTGATATATATGTATGTTATTATATGTATGTATATATATATATGTGTGTATGTATGTATATAATAGTGATAGTATCATATATAATATATATATAGTTTTTTTAAGCTTTTCGCGGTACTTACATATTGGCTGTTTAGCTTCCTTCGGGTATTATCCCACGTCATTGTAGTTCTGTTAAAGTTGTAGCAACGTTTCAGCAGAATCCCATCTGCCATCAGAACTGTGGAGACAGACATCCATACAGAAGCCTGAGGATTGGGGATTCTGCTGAAACGTTGCTACAACTTTAACAGAACTACAATGACGTGGGATAATACCCAAGGAAGCTAAACAGCATATATATATATATATACAGAATTCTCTATCCAGAAGACGTGGCTATGCCTCTCTTTTTGCCTGCAAAGAGTTTGCAACTCTTTGCAGGCAAGCTGTTTAGGTTATTGCGATTTTGTTGCTCTGTGCCAATGTCTGCTTGCCTGTCTTGGCTTGTAAACTGCAAAAACCCAAAGTAAAGTCTCGGAACTGAATTCCTTGCTTTGTGTGCCTGTTTGGCTTGAGACAATACACATTCAGAACATCTGCACCGTCTTCTGTTACTTGGAAAATGCAGCTGCCCTCCTATTCATCAAAAGGTTGTTACCAAGAGAAAGAAGAAAGTCAGAGAGACAAAAGTGAAATCATGCAGTTGCTGAGATTTATGTCACCCAATCCCTTCTCCTTTTCAAAACTGTGATTAGAGAAGCTTCTGTGAAAATTTGGAAATGCTCAGTTGTCACGATATTGACATCTGGCTTGTCAGGAAATGAGATGATTTCAGCCCTAAAGGGCTGGGAGTCTGGGGAAAATGAGAAATTAGGTTGAACTCAGTCTAGGGAGCCACACATTGGCTGTTAAGGCTAGGTCCCACTGGCTGACGGATGCAAAACGTATGCAAAAAGGACACAGCGGACGAGCAAAATTTCTGGGGTGCTCCATCCGTTGTCATCCGCTCCAAAAAGTGGCAAAAATTTGCATAAACAGAACGGAAAAGAAAGGAAAAGAATGGACGTGTAGCGGGGATGTTAAACGGATGTTCATAGGAAGCCTAGAGGATGTATATAGGATGCAAACTGTTCACTGTGCATCCTTTCTATTTCCATGCTACTAACACTGTGAAGACGTTCCGTGTACCTTTTGTTTCCTCCCTCTTTCCGTTTTCAGCTGCAGCGGATGTGAGTTGCAGGGATGCCCAGAGGATGCAGAGTGGATACAGCGGATGTTTAACAGATGATAAACGGACATAGAACATTTGTTGCTCGTATGTTGCGGATTTACATCATACACAGCAGAAAGTTCATCCGTTCACAAAGTTTTGTGCAGCTCAAAACTTCTTGCGCGGATGAAATCTCAGTGGACGGATGCTCGAGGGATAGAGCGTATGAAACACGTATGCAATGAGTACACAACGGATGCATCACGTTTTCCAACGTTTTTTAACATTTTACATCCTCTTTGCATCCGTTGGTGCAGCGGGACATGGACTTTAGCTGTTTCTTTTTTCTTGTTACTGTGCCATCAGAAGGCATCTCTTGTCTTCAATAGATTCTAGCAGGATACGTAATCTGACTGAATAATCCACCACAATATGTCCCCTGCAGTCTGTCTACCCTGTTCTTATAAAACAGCACAGAGAATATTAAAAGAATACTAGAAGAACAGAATTGAAAGGGACCTTGGAGGTCTTCTAGTCCAACCTGCTTCTCAAGCTGGAAACCCTGTCTCATTTCAGACAAATGGTTGTCCATTCTCTTCTTAAAAAGTTGGAGTGGCCACAACTTTTGGAGGAAAGTCATTCCACTGATTAATTATTTTAACTGTCAGGAAATTTCTCCTTCTCTCCAAAGAGAGAAGGTTGCTTCTCTCTTTGATTAGTTTCCACCCATTGTTTTGTGTTTGGAGCATGGGAGAAATGAAGTGGAGGCGAAAATAAAGCCAACAGGCTTTATTATATATCTCAGCCACAGCTTGCCACAAGCTTGCGGCAGTGGCTGAGAGAGAGAGGCAGCTGATTCTGTTTGATAGCTGCTTTTATACGGAGCTATCAAACAGCTCAGCCAATCAGCGGCTTCTCTGGCTCCTGCTTAAACAGAGGACCGGAGTGAAGACTTGCTGGTCGTAACACATCGCTTCTTGTTCTGCCTTCAGGTGCTTTGGAGAATAGCTTGACTCCCTCTTTTTTGTGGCAGCCCCTACGATATTGGAAGACTGCTATTATTTAGACCAGGGGCGTCAAATTCGATTTCACTGAGGGCCGCCACTGTTTGACTTTGGGGGGGAGGGCAGGTGGGTGTGGCCAAGGGGGCAGGGCCAACTCACCATCATTCTTATCAGGGGCGCCTGTGGTAGCCTGAGCATTCTGCCAGCGAAAACAGACTCCCAAGCTCCGTTTTTGGCTGATATGGCCTCCTGCAGCCCTCTGCCAGCGAAAACGGAGCTCTGTTTTCGCTGGCAGAGGCATCGCAGGCTGCTCCTTCACTGTTTCCAGGGTGGCTCCATGGGCCAGATCTAAGCACCCCGGGGGATGGATTTGGCTCATGGGCCTTTGACACCTCTATTCTAAAAGAATACAAATGACCAGCTGTCTGCAAGGAAAATAAATTCTTCCATTCCCCACCATCCAGCCAGAGCTGAAGAAACTTCTTGGATGAGAAGCGAAACATCTTCAAATCCAAATGCCTCTTGAAAAAGCTCCGTTGGGCCATCCTGTTCATCTCCTGTACATTCTTTTGCCTCTTTGTTGCACAGTCTGTTGCCTCTGATTTCACCTTGGGAATTGTGCTTTTATCCACTCCAGGTTTCTAGGCAACAGCCTCCCCTGTGAATTCTTTAACAACTGCTAGCAGCCTCCCATCAAAAAAAAGATGACATTTTTAACAAGGATATTTTTTTTTTGCCATTAAGGAAGCCTTTCAGATCTGACACTTGCTCTTGAAAAATGTACTCTGTCCTAATAAAATTAAACCAGATCACAAACCCCTCACTTCTAAGCTCATGGGACAAATCAACCCAGGGTTCTCATTCAAAGCATACATGATATAGGCTCAAATATTATATTTTGGGCACATTATGCAAAGACCTAGACCCTTGGAGAAATTGGTTGTACTGGGAAAGATGGAAGAGGGGAAAAATGGAAACAGCAACTTCAGCATTAAGGTGGATACACTCAATTTCAGTGACAACAGATGAACGATTGGCAGGTTGGTTGAATTCCAGATCATCCTGGGGAAGATGTTTCTGTTTTGTCCGGAAAAACGCAAGGTAGACCGGGTTCCAACAGCAAAGTCTTTATTTAAGTCAGGATGTAGAAAGAGGAACATTGGCTCAAGCCGCGCCGGTCTTTTTATATCTTTTGCCCGGCCGGCTTTCAGCCAATGACAGTTGTTTAATTTTGCCGCCTTCCCGCGGCTGCAGGGATTGGTTCAAAAGGAACCAATCCCTTATCGTTCTTAGTAGCCAATGGGAATGCATTATTTGAAGCCGGTTATTTGCATACAGAACAGTTTCTATGTGGTTTCTAAATATTGACACTCATTTGTCAGCACATAGATTCCAAACATGCAAAACAATCAACCCCATATTTTTCATCTTACACTCTTGCCTCCATTCAGAAATCTCCATTCAGAAATCTGAAGAACCATGTGGTCACTGAACAAGGACCATGTGTAAGCAACATATTGTTGTATTCTTGTTCCTTTGCAATTATATTGAGAGCAGAATGACTTTTTTATTTGTTGGGAGTTAAAAACCACCCCTCTCCTAGAGGAGTGAAATATTTTAGAATATATTGAAAAGGTAGACTATTTCCCCTAAAAGAGGAGTAGAAACTCAGTGAGGCAGAGATTCACCTTTGTTAATAGGCCATTAACCAAGGGAAGGACTAATACCACTCTATAAAGCCTTAGTAAGACCACACCTAGAGTACTGTATCCAGTTTTGGTCACCACATTATAAAANGAGCAACCAGGATGATTAGGGGACTGGAGGCTAAAACATACAACGAATGGTTGCAGGAACTGGGCTTGGCTAGTCTAGTAAAGAGAAGGACCAGGGGAGACATGATAGCAGTCTCCCAATATTTGAGGGGCTGCCACAGGGAGGAGGGGAATGGGTCAAGCTATTTTCTAAAGCGCCTGTAGGCCAGATAAGGAATAATGGATGGAAACTGAACAAGGAGATTTAACCTGGAAGTCAGGAGAAACTTTCTGACAGTGAGAACAATCAACCAATGGAACAGAAGTTGTGGGAGGCCCTATCACTTGAGACTTTGAATGAGAGATTGGACTGCCATTTATCAGAAATGTTGTAGGGTCTCCCGCTTGGGCGGGGGATTGGACTAGATGACCTACAGGGTCCCTTCCAACTCTGATTATCTGTTATGTTAAAGTCTGCATATCAAATTATTCTGTAAACTAGCAATTTCCAAATGTGTAGAGATGCATAACTTACGTAATTTACAGATGACTGGAGTTCCAGGTACCTAATTCCTATACTGAAAAAATGTGTTAAACAAGAATTTTGCTGATAGAAATGACATTGAAATTAACCAGCCTCTGTTCTTATGAAGTTGAAATTCAATCCATCTGATTTCCTTTTTCCTTTCTTCTGCTACTAGTTTGCCCTGAGACTCCTTGCATTCCGTCAGATCCACAAAGTTCTAGGAATGGATCCTTTGCCCCAGATGAACCAGCGTTTCAATATTCACAGCAATCGAAAAAGGAGAAGGGACAGTGATGGAGTTGATGGATTTGAAGCTGAGGGGAAAAAAGACAAGAAAGACTATGATAACTTTTAAGCAAGAAATTTCTGTGTGCATTGTTAACACAACAAGGTGAAAATTGAAGCCATTTGTTGTAAAAATAATTCTTAATATCTGTTCAAGTACAACCACCCCCAAAGGTTACAAACACTTTTGTGTGGCATTCACACCATTTTAAAGGATGTGCAGACTTAATTATGATAGAAAAAGATTACGAATGAAAACTGTATTTCAATTTTTGGTTTGTTTTAGTCTGCCTCCTTTCTTTAGGTTCTAAAATATAACTCTCGATTTATGTTCTTTATGTTAACTGGTCACTGTGTACTTAAGTTGTAATTGTATTTAATACATTATTAACGTGTTTCAGTTGCTTTGTGTATTTGCAAATAAGTTTAGAATTTGTACTTACCTTTCACACTTGTAAGTTGCTTTGTATTACAAATGGTAAATACAGCTCCTCCTTCACTTAATATTTTATAGCAGAACACTTTTTTGTAAAGTGGGGCTGCAGGACTGTTTCTCCTTAATGTGAAGCATTAACAATCTCTTATCCTGATATTTAAGTGCTTTCAATATAACATTTCTGCCAATTCCATGGCATTTGTCTATCTAGTGATATAATGGTGTAATTAAGACAGATTTATGTTATTCTAATCAGGTTTGTTGTTAGTTGCACATTAGCAGTATAAAAGCAAAATGTATGCAGTATGAACAGCAACTTTAGCAATTCATTAAAAATGGCATGATTTTGTTTCTTAATAGAATGGCTTTTTTAAAGTATTGTTTTAGGCTTCATGTCTAGGGCTTTGTTCAGTTAACTTTCACGTAGCAAGGCCAAAAAATAATTTTCTGAAATATTGCAGAAACTGTAAACAAGAGGACAGTTTTTCCTCTTTAGGTAGAATTTGGCTAACTTTTTGGAGAGCTTTATAAGTATGGTAATAATACCATTAGCTCTGAATTAAAAATAATTGTTTGCCATATCCGTGCCTGTGAAGGGGTTCCTTTGCTGTTTTTGTACCAAATTATACAGTGATTTTCATTTAAACCTAAAATTGAAGATAACAGTATCTCACATAAATTGAAGGCTATGCTATAAAGGAAAAATAGCAGAAAATTATTTGCGGCCATAATGTATGCTTACCTCTCCTTCAAACAGCTAAATATTATAGTGGTGTAATTCAGTCTACATCTGCCTGTTGATGTATGCTTTGGTTCACAGATGTGATTTGTTACAACACTACAGTTGAATACACAAATAAAGAGTAAAAATGTACTAAGTGATGTACTATTGGTTGTATACTCAGGATAGATTCCCTTGTTAATTTCACTAATTTAGATATAACAATTCATAATATTCCTCAAGATGCCCTGAGAAACATGACATTTTGAATCAGTCTATTTTCAATAAACTATATTAAGCTTTCTATTCCAATTATATTGTAAAATTCTTAACCTTTCAAAATGTTTAAATGTTGCTAGGCCTTGAGTTGGTGTTTATTTTTAAATTACTCTTATGAAGGATGATGCCTAGTGTAGCATTAAGAGAAAGAACTTTGGAGGAAGAGGTGCCATGTTCATTGCCTTGAGCTTTTGGAAGAAAGACAAAACACACTTCTAATAAGAGTATAAATAAAATCATCAACTAGTATGAATTTCTCACCCACTAATATAAACTTGGGGGGTTAAATTTCCAGACACTTTACTGAAACTATCTGGAAAGAATATCTAAAATACTGTAAGCGGCAAATGGTTCTTCAGAAACATCTGAGGATAAGGGGAATCATACTTCCTTGAATGGTGAAATATGTTGATTATAATTATATTTTGCACCTTAATAAGAGGTCAAAATAAATGATGGGCATATGTCTTGTGATGTGCATCTGGGCTTTTCAGGGCTGGAACTTCAATTTCTGTTTCTTAAAAGGAAAATTCTGTTTCAAAACAGTAACTTTGTTCCTAGTATAAAAAAAATTAAAAACTCCAAAAATGAGGAATCTTTCTATCAGCAAGACACATGTGCAAATACTTTCTATAAATGAAATTCATTCCTATGAAGGAAGAACTGGCTGCCTGTACGGTACGTCTGTCCTTAGGGTAGGCAGTTTCAGAGAATGACATTTCTGAACCAAGCATTAGTACAACAGCTCTTTAACAAAACAAATGAAGCCAAATTTGCTGGTGTATACACAAAGAGTGAAGCCCATGTCCCACTGCACCAACGGATGCAAAGAGGGTGTAAAACGGATAAAAAAGCTTGCCATCCATTGGAAAACGCGATGCATCCGTTGTGTACTCATTGCGTACGTGTTTCATACACTCTATCCGTCAAGCATCCATCTACTGCTATTTCATCCGCTCAAAAAGTTTTGAGCTGCACAAAACTTTTTGAGCGGTTTGAGCGGATCAACTTTCTGCCGCGTACGATGTACATCCGCGACACGGGCAAGCAAAACATTCTACGTCCTTGTCATCCGTTACACACGTTCGGCTGTAATCCTCTGCATCCTCGTGGCATCCTTGCAACTTGCCATCCGCCTGCAGCTGAATAATGAAAGAGGGAGGAAGCGAAAGGTACACGATTGCCCACACATGCGTTAGTAAGCACGGAAATAGAAAGGATGTAAGCGGATGCCATCTCGTATGTAAAAGCATTAAAGACGGACAAAACGTTTGTATATGGACGTATCTCGGTATATTTAGGATGTTTGGAGTTATGCTCTAGAGTATGTGGAAGGACACCTAGCGGCAAAACCGATATTTCTCTATAAAAAGGGGGAGTGAAATCAACCTGGATCTCATCAGTCCACGCAGCGTGGTTACAGCCTCTTTCACCTTGGTCTTCGCTCTTCCACATCAATTCATTGATTTTCCCTTCCACCATGGATCGATTGCACACTCCTTATGGTAGCTGCGATCACTCACACCGCAGAACCAAGCCCTGTCAGACTGTTGTCACCTTTTCTACGCAAGGAGAAAGAAGACGTCCAAGAGCTGGGTGGGTCCGACGATGGATCGGGAAAGAGTGGAGTTTGGTACTGTATGACAAGCTGGATGGTGGAGCTGAGGAATGAAGAACACTCGTAACAGTCCAGCACTTCATGAGGAATGCACCAGCCATGGTTGATGAAGATTGCTTGAGCGTCTGAGGGCCAGGTTGGCCAAGCCGAGCACCAAGTTCCATCACCAGCCCTGATCCTGAACTGAGGTTGGCACGTGGCTCTGCCGCCAACCTGGCCTCGGAACCACATAACAGAAATATGCAGTAATGCGGAGGGTGCCACACAAACACCATCAAGCCAAAGTGGTCCAGAGTAAGTTGTGTGCAGGCCCAATCATCGAAGAATTATGTGGAGGAGCTCCTCCCAGTGCCCCCACCACTGAAGAAGGCTGAGGTAAGAAGTTGGCAAGAGCAGTGGGGTATCAGAGGTGAAACTTTTCCCCACAACCGTTGGAGCCATAGATGGGAAGCCGTTGGCCTGCAAAAGCTGCCAGGCCCAACTCAGGGTCCTCTTTATCACAACTACAAGGGCTTCTTCAGTATCATCCTCTTTGGCCAATGGTTGATTGCTGACTACACAAGTTCATGTACATCGATGCTTCAGGCAACGGGTCAGCTTCAGATAGCCAGGTATACAATGCCAGTCACCTGAAGGAGGGGCTGGAACGCAACCTCATCATGGGTTTTTCCAGATCAGACCCCCTACCAATGACACACAAGATGTGCCCTACTTCATCGTGCGGGGATGACGCCTTCTCCTCAGAACCTACTTCATGAAGCCCTAGAGTTCCAGATACCTCACCCGTGAGGAGAGGAATTCTTCAACCTAGGCTGTCCAGGGGCAAGACGGTGGTAGAGAACGCCTTTGGCATCGCTGGCCAACAGGTTCCAGGTACTTCTCACACCATGCACCATCACCCACAGACTGTGAGGAGCATCGTGGAAGCTTGCTGCATCCTGCACATCTCATGCGCATCCGCTACCCAGTGTGCAGAACAGGCTTGTGGACCGTCAAACAAGGCAATGGGACAATGGACCTGGTGAATGGAGGCAAGGACTAAACCTGATAGACACTGTGGATGTGCAAGGCCCCAGCAGAGCTTCACGTGAAGGGAAGAAGCAGCGCAACCTCCTGAAATACTGGTGCAACTTCCCAGCTGGAGCAGTGGGAGTGGCAAGACAGGATGGTAGATGCTTAATGGATGCTGCTTCAGCCTGTCTCATAACACTGATGAGATTGTGCCATGTATGTTGAGTGGCCCTACAATGAACAGAGCATTTAATAAGAGTTGTGTTTATGTTGAAAATGTGTTGATGAATGATTACATTGTTATTGATAATAAAGGCCATATTGTGTGCAGTCTGGGAGGGTGGACCATACAGTCCCATGCTTGCAATGGAGGTTTATCTATCCCACAGCTATCCTTACCAGTTCCACAACTATCCTTACCTATCCCACAGCTATCCTTACCCATCCCACAACCATCCTTACCTATCTCACAAGCATGCAAAAGGCTTAACCCTTTTTCAAAGTTTTCACCAACACTTATTCAGTAAATAAAATGAACCAAGTGTGTGAACAAAGATAACCTTATTAATAACTGTCTTTCAGTAAACTGTATGACTTTATTAAAAAAGCAAAATGAACCAAGTAAAGTGTCTTAAGCAAAGATAAAGTGAAACAGGTAACAACTCAAGTCTCGAGCACTATTCTCAGTCACTCCTGAGGCGTGTCCATGTCTCAGCTGTTGAGCGGCCAGGGACTGTGGAGGTGGCTGTGGCTGGAGTGCTGGTCTGAGGCGCCATTGGGGTGCTTGGCCTCGAGAGTACAACGGGATGGTGTGTTCAGGAAGCTGTCCGAGAGCTGACTCAGTCCCGTGAGGTGTAGAGGCCCTTTCATCAAGGACTTGAGAGTCAGCCCAATACTGATGACAGTTTGTCTGTTGACGGGCTTGGCTGTCGGATGGAGGGAAGAGGAGTTGTAGTGGGGCTGTCTGCTTTGCAGCTGGGTGAGGTGAGGCAATCTGTGGTGTGCGATGTACCTGGGCCTGGACTGGGAAGGGCTGCCTCTGTTGTGGGAAAGTCCTGGTACTCGTAGCCTTGGTAGGTGAGGGGTTGTTGAAAGCCGTGGAAGGGCTGTGACATCGCCTGGGGTGGAGGAGCAGTCCTGGAGGGGTCGGAGCGGGTTCAGCTGAGCCTGGAGGGTGGTGCAGCAATGCTGTATCTTCTCCATCACCTGGTACTGGGTCCTCAGGCAGGTCCATGAGGGTCTGGCTCACGTACGTGATGAAGGGCTTGCCGGTTCGAGTTATGTTGCTGTGGAAACAGCGAGAGAGAAGATCTGTGCTGGTTTTGATTGTGTCCCTGATCTCCAAACAGGACAGTGTGGCTCTGGCCCTCCAGTCTGCGCTCTCTGCCTGCTTCTCTGTGGAGGTGGAGCTGGGTGTGGGGTGTGGTTGCGTCTCTGGCTGCTGCTTCTTCTTGCTCCATTGAGACCGGGGATCCTCCACGTCCTCCGGCATTGGAGTGCAGCCTGTTGGGGGGGTCTCTGCCATGGGGCCCTCCAAAGACATCTGCCTGGACACGGTAGCTGCTCCTGGCTGGAAGAGAACTGGCTGGCTGTGGGCTGTCTGAGGAGAGGGTTGACAGAGGGGCTGCTCCTCGGTGGCGGACCTCAACCCTCCAGGAAGCTGCACTTGGCCATGACAATCCCGGGTCAGTGAGCTTGACAGCGGCCTGGCTAGATTTCTTCAGGTGCAGCTTGCCATACTAGGTGTGCATGTGCTTCCACCATCCAGGAGTACATCTGCAGTGTAGCCCAGGCTCTCTGCCTTGTCTCTCCCACACTGCCTGCTTTCTCTTGGTGTTGTGATAGAGTCTGTGGCCCTTTCTCCACAAGTACTCGTTCTCCCTCAGCCATTCCAGCACCTCCTCCTCATGGTCCTCGGAAATGGAGTACTGTTTCCTTTCTCCCTTCTCCTTGCCTTGCCTCTTCCTCCCTTTGGCAGGGGCTTCAGGGCCTTCAGCAGCAGGGCTTTGAGGGCCTTGGGGCTGGTCACCACAGCAGTAGCAGTAGCAGTAGCACCAGCAGCAGCAGGAGAAGCACCAGCAGCAGCAACACCAGCAGCACCAGCAGCAGGAGAAGCAGCAGGAGAAGCAGCAGCACCAGCAGGAGAAGCACCAGCAGCAGCACAACCAGCAGCACCAGCCCAACAGGAAGCACCAGCAGCTTCAGAGTTAGCGCCAGGGGTTGGGATGGTGGTTCTGTCCTCTTGCCAGGGCTGGCAGGAGTAGCGCAAGGCTTCCTCTTTCTTCCCTGATTGATGAACCATGGTGTTCTTCAATGTCTCTGGCAGCAGCGTCTTTCCTTTGAATGGGTGACTGCTTGCGAGCTGCATCCTTATAATCTGCGGAGCTGATGCAATTCATCCTCCCCGCATGCACAGTGAACACTTTGCATCCGTTACGCATCTGCTACACATCCGCCACGCATCCGCTATGCATCTATAGGTGTTCCGTGATGCATCCCGCCTCAATCGCGTACGCATCCGCTCCTTCCGCTATGCGTCCGCTTCGCTATTCTCCCCCGGAAGCCCTTCGGATGTGGTCATCCACTTCATCCGCTTCCATCCACTAGCTTCCTACGAACATCCGCTTACCATCCTCGCTAACGTACTACCCGCGTCCGTTCCTTTCCGTTGTTTTCCGTTCTGTTTATGCAAATTTTCACCCACTTTTGAGAGCGGATAACAACGGATGGAAGCCACCCCCGAAATTTTGCTTGTCTGCTGTGTCCTTTTTGCATACGTTTTGCATCCGTCGGCCAGTGTGACCTTGCCTTTAAGGATGAATAACAGCTTTCTAGAGAGAGGAGGGAATATTCCAAAGGTATTTGGAATCCTGCCCATCTTGTTCCTTCATTTTGTTTTCTGTTAATTAAAGATGATGGAGAAGAGGGGAGTTTTCATATCTGTTTTAATTTTTTCATCTTGGTAAAGCTTATGTATAAATTTTGTTCAAGTAAAGCTTATTAGCTTTTATCTCTTGCATTTCTTTTTTTCCCTTTCAATCCAACTTCAATTTAAGCTAGAAGCTCTTTAGGAACAAAGGTTATTTATGCTTATTCTGGTAATTGAGTCATAGTAACTGGACTTCTTTTCCTGTTGGTTAGAAGCATTTTGCTGCTTATTGTAAACCAACAAGAAAAGGAAGTCAAGTTGTTGTGATTCAACTTCCAGACAACTCTATAAGGATGACTGAGAATCTTCATTGATATAGGTTGCATAGTATTTGTTGATAACAGAAGAGGGGGGGAAACACTTTCTAGCTGCCAGAATTGTGGATATCTAACTCTGCCTTCTGCACAGGGTTGTCAGTCCTTCTCAAGGCCTCATGTCATTGGACGTATTGGACATCTTTAATTCTCATTTTCACATTTAGCCATCTTGGTTACAAATTACAGCATTCAAAGTTACAACCACACTTTAATAAATGACAACAGGTCCTCACATTTACAGGTGTCAGAGCATCTCCACAGTCACCTGATCAAAAGCTGCGTAGCAACCCACTTGTATCCCAACAGTTGCAGCATCCTGGGATCATGTGATCATCATTTGTGACTTTCCCAGTTGATTTCTGATGAGAAATCTAACTTAAACTCTGCCTGAGTGATTTGCTTAACAATTGGACACAACTACTCTTAAGAACCACCTTTCTTAGCAATTAAAATTGTGGTAGTAAGTTAAGGACTGCTGTGTAAAATTCAGATAGCCTGCCTCCAAGAAAAAATAAACCAGAACATCTGGGTTTATATGGGTTTAGTATTTAAATATGTATAAGAATGGTTTGGCTGGGTTATAATGAAATAGATTGCTATCTGCTGAAAAGAGGTGTGGAATAAAGCCTCCCACACATATATCAGTAGATTGTTCTGGCTAGTGATGTATATATTCATACTGTACCTATTAAAAAAGGAATAGCCTTGAAGTTTTGAATGTGAAGGTCTAAGAATTAGATTGCAGTTCTAAGCAGCCTTTGACTGGGAATAAGTTCCACTGAATGAAGTGAGACTTCTGAGTAAACACAAATAATATTAAGCTGCAATTATACTATGCAAATTTTTAAAACTTGAATGAGACTTCATTTTCTTCAAAGAACTCAAATACAGCATTATCAACATTTTAGTATTTGGGAAATAATGGTGCAAATATTTACTAAATACTTATGGACTGACTTTATTGATTACTTTTCGTCTTCTGCTTTGAAAAGAAAATACAACACATTCAAGATAGGTGCCTTACAAATCTGTACTGTTTTATTAGTTTAATTGCTGAAGAAATTAATTCACATATGGTGCTATAGATCAAAAGCAAATAAATCACTGTATGACTTAGGGCATCATGTGAATCAGATCTCAAATCTTTTAAAACTTGAAATCTCTTTTAAGTTCCAGTCAGCATTGCCAGTAATTACGTGGGTTGTAATCCAAAATATCTGGGAAGCGCCAGATTTCATCAATGATCCATTATGCAATATTCAAACAGTACTGGAATTGTTTATTTCTGCTACAGAACAAACAAAATGTTGGCATGCTTGTTTAATCAAGCAATAACTCAATGTTAAGGGACATTGTTCCTAAATTCCAGTGGACTTAGAACAGTTTTCACTTGAATCTAACAATCATATCAGTGAAAACATTTTCTTTTGTTAACAGTGGTGTGAACTGGCTGCTATCTAGGTAGAAGCAGCTGTTTCACTGGCCTTGCTGGGTCATTTAATATTTAAGCCATATTGAGATATGCCTACTGCTTTCTTCCAGGAACTACTGCATTTCTATTCAGCGACTGTTGAGAAAGAAAATACGTTATTGGATTTAGAAATCTCAAGCAACCATTTTCCAAGTCCCCAAACTCCTGAATTTTTAAAAAGGGACAGCTTTTTGCACATACATTGATGAATGACTTCAACTATTTTAGGAGTCAGCCCAATAACCTCTTATTCAGACTAAGTTTTATAATAACTATTACCATCAGAGCTATTTGGAAATCAATATCAGAGCTATTTAGAACTCAAAAGCACTACTACTGCCAAGGAATCATAGTTATTTCAAACCCTCTAGAGCTTATTATGCAATAATGCAAAAGCTGCTGGTAAAAACTGTTCTGAAACATTCCATCTAGACTGTCAGAATTGTTAGGATATTTCCTCCATAGTCAGGAAAGCTAAAATTTGTTGCAAGATTTCATTTCTAAGGGGGGGAAAGCAAGGGGAGAGAGGCAAAAATAGTGGAATCCATATCCTACCATAGGCCAAAGTGCCATAATGTTTCTACAAACTCAGCCAACTGTGGGTTATTTGTTAAACCATGGTTAAGACTGGATGTGCACATTAATTCACTGGGAACCTTGCACAGCCATTAGATTAGATTAGATTAGATATTGTCACTGCACATGAACAACTAAACAAGGCAACTAAATGCAGTTAGCATCTAACCAGAAGTGCAAAACAGCAATAAAATATAAATATGTATTGACAAATATACAGAATATATAACTATAAATGGATATGCAGAATATGAATATACAGAATATCTATGAAAAAAATATATGACTGTACAGAGTGTTTATTGGCCATGGGAATTTCATTCTGACTCTGAAGAAGCTTCTTGGATAAGAAGTGAAACATTTTAAAGGAAACTAAGAAAGTCCAGTTGTCTTTTGGAAAAGCACCTTTGAGACAACCATGACCTGGATGATTGAGAATCTCACTAGATATTCAGATTCTGAAGAAACTTATAACACTGATACAAAAGCACAAAAAAGCACCCAAAAATGAAATTAAAAAATAATAGAAAGTTTTACTGTAGTAATTCTAGTAAGTCTCCCTGGAGCTGGTTTTTAGTGAAATGATTTTCATTGCAATCCAGTCCCAAAGATAGAAATGGTTTCCATGTGTCAGCAATAAATGAGATGGTCACCACTGGTTTAACTCTGGAAGCAAGTATGCTTTGAACCCAGTTTCCGGTACATGGTCCAGTTTTTAGCTCTTTTCATTTCTATTTTGTGAGCACAAATGAACTGTAGATGCTTCACTTGTATAAAAGGAACAAAATGGTGCTTTTTCTACTTTTCTCTCAGGGTTGTAGGCTAAGCAAAAGTGTTAATCCTAATTAGGTCTAATCTGAACTCTCACATAATCTACAACATTTTGTTTTTTGCTAAGTGTATTGTATTTTGCTGTGATTCATGCATCCTAAATTTATGACTTAGTATGATGCACCAGCCTAACCAATTATGGTGCACAAGCCCAACTAATTCTAGATAATTGATTAAACCATCTTAAGCAAACTATGGCTTAGTACAATATATGAATCAGGTGTTTGTTATCCACATAAGTAAGGCAGGAACCACTGACATTGGCTGGGTACAATGTTTGCATTTGGAGGTAACTATCATTTTTGAAAATGCCACCTCAGATAAAGGATATGATAGCAATCTAATACAGAGGTTACCACAGTCTGGATGACTGCGTCTCTATCACTATCCGGAACAGTTGCAACTGAAGCATCAGATTTCATTGTTGAATGAAATCAACAATGATATGCTAGTGAAATCTTAAAGGGGAAAGAAACACAACATTGTTACTGCAGATTAGCCATTTTAAGCTATTTCAAATAAAGCTGTCTTTTGCAATTGACTGATGGTGATTTGGTCAACATCCATATTGTGCAAGTGGTACTGCAGATATTTTGGGATTGCATCAATGGTGCTATTATTTCATCTAGTCTTTATGTTTATATTTATCTATCTATCTATAAACGCGAGATAATGAACATACATAATGCTCCTGCCTTATTCAGGTAGCCCTTGATCTCATTTGAGCCCAAAATTTATGCTGTTAAATGAAACTTTTAAGTGAATTTTGCCCCACTTTATGAGTTTTCTTGCCACATCTGTTAAGTGAATCAACAGTTAATTCATTGGTTGCCCTCTTTCTTCTTTGGAAGAGATTGCGAAGACCAGACTCCTCTCTAGAGCACTAAAAGTCCCCACAGACCGTTCTCATCCTGGACATTCATATTTCAAACTGTTACCATCAGGGAGATGCTATAGGTGTCTTAAAATGAGGACTAATAAACTGAAAAACAGTTTCTTTTCCAAGACAATAATTGTCTTGAATCAAATAACGCATATGTGATTTAATCCTATGTATATAGTGGCATTTTTAAACTATTTAACTTAGTAAATGTTTTAGATAGGTTTTAGACTAGGTTTTTAATTATTATTTAATTATTTTACTTTTTAAATACTCTGTGGTGTGACTGTGATGCGGTGTTTGGGGCACTGTGCTGGAGTAGCTTTCAAAAATCATTGTATTTGTGGAATGCAATGACAATAAAGGTATTCTATTCTATTGATAGGTTAATAACCCAATTGTTAAATGAATCTGGCTTCCCCATTGACTTTACTTGTCAGAGTAAAAGATGATCACATGACCTCGGGATACTGCAACCATCATAAATATGAACCAATTGCCAAACAACTGGATTTTGATCGTATTACCATGGGGATGCTGTAGTGGTCATAAGCCACATTGTTCAGTGCTGTTGTAACTTCGAGCAGTCAGTAGAATGAACTGTTTTAACTGGAGAACTACCTGTATTTTCCCATTGCAATAACCCTGTAAGATATTGGGCTGAGAAAGACCCACTGGTCCAAAGTCACCCACCTGCCTTTCAGTTATCTCTTCTACAATAAATGCGTGTTAACTACAATACCGTATTTGTACATAATAATCGGGCCCCCTAAGAATATTTTTAAAGTAGGTTTGTAAATCTTAGAATTCATGCAAAAGTTTTTTTTTATTGTATTGCAACTTTTTTCATCGTATGTTTTGACTTTAAAAATGCACTGTGCGTGAAAAAAGGAACCTCATTTGAGCGTATACTTTACCCTGAAAAATATACATACATAAACAATGAGCGACCATAAACGGGCAACCAATTCAAAGTCCGAACTTCCAGCTGAAATTAAAAAAAAATTTAAAAAAGGAGGAGCTAATCAGGCTTTTGCTTCACTGATTGGACAAAGCGACTATCAATCGGAGTTCCTTCTTGAAACTGTGATTGGCTCTTCTGCTCGCTCTTCCCAATCCTCCAAGATCAGAGCGTAAGCACCCCCCCCACCCTACCCTTCGTTGCCTCGCAGCCTGGGTGGCCCCCCTCCTTGATTGAAGCCGCGCCGGACCAATGGCGTCGCTGCCTCCCGTGCCCTTCCTCCAGAAATGGGGAGGATCGGGGAGGGGCCGCCGCGAGGCGCGCGGGAGAGCGAGCAGAGGCCGGTCGGGGCGATGGGAGGGATCAATTACTTGAGACGGAACAGGGCGGCGTTGGCGGAGGATGTGGAATCCTCCTGGGAGGAGCTGCCGACACCGCCGACGACCCTGCCCGCCGGCCCCGGCTGGAGCAGCAGCAGCAGCAGGGCCGCCGGGGGGACTTCGTGGGGGCAAGCCATGCTGGGCGCCGGGGTGGGCGCGGGGGCTAAGCCGGCGAAGCCCTCCTTCGTCTCCTACATCAGCCCTGAGGTGAGGCGAATGAGGGGTGAGGCGAATGGGGGGGGGGGGCGCNGGGGGGGGGGGGGGAGCGCGCGCTCTCAGAAGAGTTCCCGCGAGAGCGGGGGCGAAGGCGGCTCGCTTCTCAGGGTTTCCTTTCAGGCGGCGGCTTTTCCGCGGCTTCCTCGTCCTGTGAAGGGGGGGAAACCAAAAAAAAAATTGGCTGCTTTGTGGGCGAGAGGGGTACCGTCGTTCCAGTCCTTGCCCGCCTCCCCATCCCTTAGGAAAGGGGGATCCCTCTCCCTCATTTAAGGAAGGTTTTGTGTGGTGTCTTGTGAGGAAGTGGGGTCAAGACCCATAAGGAGCATTTTACTCTTGGCAGCCGGCGTCCTCTCCGTTGACGAAACCCTCGGGAGGACAGAGGACTTTATCAATCGGGGTGGGACAGATTTAAATGTCCAAAAGGCGTGGGGTGGCATGGCTGCTTCTGGCGCTGCCAAAACAGAGGAGAAACGGTGCCGTTTTCCCGTCTTTCCCTTTTGCTGGGAAGGAGGGGAGCAAAAGAAACGGGGGCTTGGGAGGGTAAAACGTGGGAAGACTTGACCCTTTCAGAGCTGAATGCAACGAAATTGCAACGAAACCCCGATTAGTGTACGTTCAAAGTGACAAAGTTATTCTGTTATTATGTGTGAAACGGTATCCTTGTGCTTCCCCCCCCCCCCCNCCCCCCCCCCCCCAACACCTTTCCCGGGTGCGTAAATTGCCCTCTGGAAGCACCTGCTTCCTCAGGAAAAGCATGCGGTTTTTATATACTTTAATCAGTCTATTATGGCGGGATGGGCTTACAGCCAAGCCCGTGTTTCAAGTTTAATGTTTAAAAGCTAAAGGTGGGGATGCAGCATGGCAAGAAAGAAAGTGTAAGTTTGAAGAGAAATGAGTTGAGGTTTAAATTCTGTTTCAGTTTCAGCTTTTTCACGAATAAAATTGTGGAAAGCTGCGTCCAGAACTGATAAAACAATGCTTGGGTGAAGCTCTTTATTTCTGGTCATTAGATTTCCCCCTCCCCCCCCCAAAAAAAATAAAAAAATAGGGCCTTCAAAAAAAAATTTTTAATGTTTCCATTGTACAACTATAAGATTGAACAGTCTGGTGTCTTAGTTTATATTTAAAGTGCTATAAGACTCTTGTAGATAGGTAGGCTAAAAATGAAACTTCAGTGCTGCAAAGTAAATGTGCCACCTTTTTTAAAAAATTGTCTCTTTGATACCTTGTGCTGTGGTCTGTGCCTGCATTCTCCAAAGCCCGCTTCAATACCTTCACTGAGATTTTAATAAGCAAATCCAGCCATACTACCCTAAGCATTTTCTTCTGGTTATCTGGTGACAATCTTAGGACATTGGTATTTTATCTAAAGTAAACTAAGTACCACTGGAGTCTGCAAGACTTAGTTTACTCCACTTACAGAATCTCCTTTTTCTACTTCAACTTAAGTTTACATGAAGAGCAAAAGGATATGTCCCAAAGTATTTTCATTTTTCGATGGTTGCATCATGACAACTTCCATTAATAACACCAATGTTTTGAAAAGCAAATTTATTACATATTGCTTAATAAATTTGGTTGTATGTCAATAAAATGTGGGCGTTGTAAAAAAAATTGTTGATTGGCATTGGGCATGTTGACATAATGGGCTAATTTGCAGCTCAAGGGAATCAGATTCATTTTTTCAGTGACTGACCAGGTTAGTGCTTCCTGTTTGTTTCCTGGGAGTTAAGATTTTGGATCGCCCCAGAAATAAGTAAATGAAAAGAAACATCTTTTCTTCAGTTCCACTATGTCCCTGTTTCACTTCCTATGTATGAACTATAATGTGTTTGTGAGCATATGGAGGACCTGAAAAGATTGTAAGAAGAGTACTTTCTTTCATAAGCTCCTGTTGGGGAGGGGGATGTCCAAAACATCAAGATGGTGGATATAATTGAACCACACTTCCTTTTTACATGCATGTGATGTTTGTGATATGTTCTAAAAAAGGCTATCACTTGCATGCTTGCACCTGCTTTTTGACACCTCATTCCCTCATGGATACCCTTAAGTAGCTTATTGTTCTATATGGTAGAGCTGGTCTGGATAAAAGAGGGAGCTTTTTTAAACTTTGGTTTTAAAAAACTAGATAATTATATTTTAACGATGGCTTGATCCAGCATTCAAGTCTACATGCATCCTATCCATTTGTTATGTAGATTAGAAGATCACATGAACAACTAAGAACTGTCATTTATCAAAAAAAGTTAACTTTCAGACCACCTTATTGCTTTCATGCATGTTTGTTAAAATGGCAGCCATTTATTATTTTTAAAAATGAAATTAGCAGAAATATACCTTTCTACTTTTGAGGTTTGCCATTTATAAATGATATTTGCCTAATTTTTTTCATTCTTGGCTATACTAAAAATGAAGGTAGTTGGAAACAGTATATTTAAAGTATACATTCCAATATTACTAATGAATAGTGAAACAAGTAATTTATCACAGAGCCAGATTGTCAGCATATGGCCAGAATATGAACAAAGGCTGGCATAGTGAATGTGTACTTGGATGATGTCATTGTATGCAGGATATACATTGGTTGTGCTCACATGACACTCCCATAATTAAATGTACCATAGTTTACTCAAATCAGTTTTTGGGATTTATGTGACTTACAGAACCATAAACTTTTAAGACAACATGAAGTTGGCTATTTTATGCTCAATATATCATAATACGAACACTATTTTTGTGAATTCTTACAGGTTTCTATCCTTTGGATAGAAATAAAGTAATTGCTGAATCACTAGCAAATTAATTTTTTGTTGGAACAATTAGCACAGATAAAATTGCTTTGATTAGATTTTGACCATGAGCAACTTGTTAGCTTAAGATGCTGGCTGTAGTAAGAAGGAAGCTGGAATTCAGTGTGATACACAGTGAAGATACATAATCTGCCAATAAGATCATAAAGAATTAGGATATTATATTATTTGATATAAAGGAAGAAGCCATTAAAAGTAGAGAGCCCTGCATTGAATGGAGCCCAAAATGAGTTTCTTCCTTTATAGCTTTTTGATTAATGCTTGAAGAGAATGGTTGCGATTGAGTTGGTAATGGTGTAGCTAGGAGGATGTTTGATTAGTAATTTAGTAGTGATAACTGAGTCTGTCCACATACAGGAAGCATCCTGCTGCGGGCAGTTGAAATGGCATTAAGTTGATTCTGGAAAACTTAAATCCTAGCTATAACAACTGTTAATAAAACTGAGGAGTTCTTGGTGCTCTCTGAGCTTGGTTCTTGTACAGTTACATTATCTAGCTAGGTAACATCTTCAATTCTAAAAGAGAATGGGGTTTGCTCTATTTTTATACAGTATATAGTAAGCCCTGTGAGTGTTGGTGGGGTGATGTTTTTCCTTGGTAGTTGCTTGATTGGGTTGTTTACTGTTTGTTTGTCTTATATTAATCCAAGTATGAATCTTTGCTTGATTCGGTATAATTGCTGACCAGGAGGTATTCTGTTTTTTTTTGTTTCCGTTTTAGCTTTTTTAAAAATTGTCTCTTTTGAATGATATGAAAATATTTATGTGCCTGTTGATGGCTGATTTGTGAGTCCCAAGCTTCCAGGGCTCCCAAGCATTTTTTGGATTTAGCTTGATCTAGATCAGGGGTGTCAACTCACATCATCACATGACATATTGGGACTTTTTTCCCTTTGCTAAAGCAGGGCTGGTTGTGGCCAGCACATGACTCATCCGGCCCGCAGGCCATGAGTTTGACACCCCTGATTTAGATGCTCACAGATTTCCAGTTGATATTATGATTAAATTAGTCTATTGTGAAATTAAGGGGTTTTCATCATCTCTTCTGACAATTATATTCTGCTAGTACTTTTGTTATTTTAAAAAAATCACTTTGCAGTTGTGGAAAGGGAACTTCACGAAGACAGTAGTGTCACAAAAACAGGAAAAGCCCAAGGAGAACATCAGGTAAGCCATAAAACAAACTTACATAGGAAAAGGAATCAAATAAAAAGGTATTAAAGAATCCCTATAGACAAAACCCTGAGTAATTAAGAAAATTAGATAAATAAAAAAAGGAAACAAAATATAATTTAGAAAACCCTTACAAACACAGGACATACCAAATAAGCAAAACAAACAGACAAAAGATACAAAATATAAATTACAAAAGGGACAGACAGGAAATTGCCACAGAACAAATATGAAAAACATCTTAAAGCTAAAAGAGATTAGAGAAAACCAATAATACAATCTGGCCACCCCGTGGAGTTTGCCCTCCAGCGGGAATAAAGACAAACTCAAACAGGACTTGAAACATTAAGCACAAATACAAACATTCACACAAAATCAACTTACAAAGGGACAAAAAGGATATAAAAAAACCAGGGACTAACCATAAGAAGCTAGCTAGCCCAGGAACGCAGGCTTCTCGCTGTTCCCCGCCTTCCTGAAAAATAAAAAGATCCAGCTTTCAAGCAGTTGTCCGTATCCTTGCGCGGGAGCTCTCCCAGCGGGAAAATTGAATCCTCGAAAGAAAGGCATTTTGGCACCTTTCAACACAGTATTATATTTTAAAGAAATAAAATGCAAAATAATAAAAATGGAGGGGTTTGGAAGGGCGGAAAATCAAGGAGAAAAAGAAGCCAAGTTACCAAAAAATTAAAATTAGAAAAAAGAAATACAGAAATATCTCTCTATTCTTCTGCTTGTCTGTATAGTACTGTAACTGTTTCTTAATAAAGAAAAATATTTGAACTTGCCCTTCAGGCCAATTCCATACTGGTTATACTTGTTTTTTAGTTTCATTATTCATGCCTTCCTAGAGAGAGATATAACATAAATTGAACAATCTGAATTCAAATTGTCTAAATTCTCAGCATCAACATTTAGTATGTGACTTTCTTTAAAACTTCATGATAATCCATTATGGAAGGAAGATTATTTGGTAAAATAAATTTAGATGGAGTTCTCTGATGCGAAGCATAATATTCCTTGTACAAATTTCAGTTAAGGAATTCTCCCTGGATAATAATGATACATAGCTTTATTATGTAGAATAAATTCTGAGTATTGTTCATTACTGTGAGAAAGACAATGCTTGAAGAGAAAATTGGGGTATAAATGTTGAAATAACTCTTGTATTGAGGGTTATATTTGTCCAGTAGACTATGAAATCGTGAAACTTCATATAATGTCAATGCAGTTTTTCTCAGTTTTTTAAAAAACAGTTTAATGAGAAGGTCAGAATGAGAGAAGGACTGACTTAAGATCACCTAGCAAGTATCACAGCTTAACAGAAAAGAAATCACATTACACTCAAATGTTTGGGGAATTCCCCCCCCCCCCAAAAAAAAAAAAGATTGTCCATGCATCTCAGTCTCCGCGTCCCAGTTTGCTTCCCTGTGTCCCGTTTTTCCGCTGATCGGATGCGATGCCAGCACTTGGTCACCTCTCTGGATGCATCAGCCGACGGCCCATGCCTCCCCCACGTACATACTACCGTCGGACCCGTGCTTCTACCCACACACACCCGCATTTTTAACAAATCCAAACACTACACCACTCACGGATGCACACAACGCCACCACACAGATGTTAAGATGTTTCCTCATTCGTAGTTGGGATGTATAACGGACGCATTGATACATTTCCATCAAAAAGTTTTGTGCAGCTCAAACTTTTTGAGCGGATGAAATGTCAGTAGACGGACTGGACGGATAAAGAGGATGAAAACGGACGCAGTGAAAAGAACGGAAGCATCGCGTAACCAACGGATGGCAAGTTTTTCTCTCGTTTTACATCCTCTTTCCATCTCGTGGTGCTGTGTGTACAGGGCTATTGGTAAATCTTCCAAG
>BHFT01007617.1:0-10694 GCA_004320025.1 Laticauda laticaudata
AGAATATCTTGGATGTTGCTTCTTCTCCCGGTCAGCCAAAACTTTCACTTCTCAGCTTCCTCCTGCACATTCTTTTCCAGATGAAAACTTCTTTGTGACGGCCATTTCTGACTGCCGCTCTACCACTTTCGGAAAAGGGAGTTAAGTCAGCTGAGGAGGGGGGGTGTGACTCCCCCTGACCCCTGCTAGGTCTCCCCTGTCTTCAGCTACCTCTACGAGGTAGCTATAGCCCCGAAGCCGGTTGGCTCAGGGCACTCCAGCAGTGAGCGCAACAGAAACCGCACATGATCGCGGATTTCTGCCGCAGCCAAGCCTTGCAAACCAGAAGTCCTCGGCCATTTCTATTTTAAATTCAGTGCTAGCCTACCACTGTGCTAAAATGTTTTTTTCTTCATCCTGATTGGTTGGGAGTCTTGCTCTGTGTTTAGAGGTCTTGGAGTTTGCTGTGTTCTGTTTCATTGATGTTTCTAATATCTTCTGTCTGTTTTTTAGCATTTTTTAATCTTGATTGGCTGGTAACATTGTGTTTCCTGTATTGGAGGCTTTTAGTGTGGCTTGGCTCTGGGCAAACGGACTGCTATCATTTATTAGGAAGCTAGATTTCACCTGGGTGCCTGATTGCGGTGTCCACTCCAGAAAATTCCAGCTACAGAATTATCAGAGAAGCCATAGACCTGAAAGCATGAATAGAAGAGATGACTCCACAAGACTGTCAATTATCTGGAAGCTTGCACTCTCAAACTAAAAAATCTCACACCACAAGCCAAGCAAACACCTGGACACAAACAGAGCCCCCTCCCCCCTGATACCTCCAGCTCAAACACACCCCAACCAGGCAACCAGATAAAACCTAGCTTCCTAATAAATGATATCCATCCATTTACCCGAAGCCAAGCTGCACTAAAAACCTCCAATACAGGAAACACAATGTTGCCAGCCAATCAAGACAAAAAACGCTGCAAAACAGACAGAAGATATTAAAAACACCTATCAAGCAGAACACAGCAAACTCCAAGACCAGTAAACACAGACCAAGACTCCCAACCAATCAGGATGAAGAAAAAAACATTCTAACACAGCAGTAGGCCAGCACCAAATTTAAAATAGAAATGGCTGTGAAAGCCTGACTCACAGATGAACACAATACACGAGCCTGATGATGACAGATGAGATTCTGTCGAAACGCTACAACTTTAAAAGCACAACTATAATGACGTGGAAAAATACCCGAACAAAGCTGAATACCATACATAGATACATACATACATACACACACACACACACACATACACACACACACACACACACATCTATGGTTGTAATTAATATTTCAATGTAATAATATTATTCTGATTTCAAAAAATTACAAATTTGGGTGCCTTTCCACATTTGTAATGTTACTGATGTTTATTTTTCTATGTGCCATTAAAATATATATTGCCCTCATTAAATAATAATGGGATCATAAAGAATTTCTTATTCACAGTGGAATATTTAGTATTATTAATTTATTAACGTGAGTTTCAGCAAATTTAAATAGCTGGTAGACTTTCTCAATCTGGTGCCTTTTAGCCCTGTTTAGATAAATCTTTTAGCCATATCTGTCCAGCATGCTGGTGGAGTAAAGATGTTACGGATCCAATGCAATATGTGTTTGGAAAAAACTGTCTTTATTAACTTGATGTGTTTCTTTGGATTTTAGATATAGCCAAGGAAAATGCTAGGGATTGAATGCTGGAGGAGGGAAAGATGTTATAAATTACAGTATATTTTTTTTCTATGCTGAGAATGATACTTAACTACTAACTGGTGTCCTGAAGAGTTGCATTCTAAAATTAGTAGATTGGTTCAGATAAAGTTACTAACATATATTTTTGGATGGGGAGAGCTCTGAGAGTTTCGCTTAGGAATTGAGGCTTGGGGAGTTTTATATCTTTGGTATAAATAAAACTTTTGTTTTTCACAAAGCCACACTTCATGCTTTTGATTAGATATGAAGAGAATTGAGTTTTGAATCTCTGATTCCATGGCCCCCTTCTCTCTCACCAGAAATTATACATTCTTCTATTTACAGTTTTTACTTTTACTTTCAGATATTCTACTGAGCATAAATGCCTTTCCTGCTTTCTACTGATAGATGTGATTGAGGTTTCTTGGTGCAAAACCTTGGTCAGGGAATTTTGTCATGACATAGGAGTTCCCAGGTTTGGAAAATAATGAAGCACTCAAGGGAACTCACCACATTTGGAGTGTGTCTATACTAACTTAACAAAAGCTTTATTTATAAGAGCTGCTGAAGTCTTACACACATTCACATGTACACAATCATATTCACTGGCCTCCTACAAAATTAATGAAATCTGGGAAAGGTGGTATTCAGCAGGTTCTGACCAGTTCTGGAGAACCAGTAGTGGAAATTTTGAGTAGAATTGGCAAATACCACCTCTGACTGGCCCCGCCCCCATCTATTCTCTGCTTCCTGAGTCCCAGCTGATTGGCTGGGTCTTCTTTGGTTGCCTGCATAGGAGAATGGATCTGGGAAGCAGGTTATTGGGGTGGGGAGGGAATGAAGATTTTGCAATATCCTTCCCCCAGGAGTGGGATGGGAATGAAGATTTTGCAGTATTTTTCCCCTGCCATGCCCACCAAGCCATGTCACGCCCACCAAGCCACGCCCATAGAACTGGTAGTAATTTTTCTTTTATTCTCACCACTGGAGTCTGGGCAAGATAGGATAGGGCAAGATTGCTGATAGATGAATGTGCCAGTCAGAAGCCTAAATAACTTGTCCTTTTATCCTTCTCTAGCTGCATTCTGTCAACATTTCTCAAAGTCCTACTGTTGACCTGTTAGGCTGCCATGATGACCATGACTTGGTAGTACATGGTAATTAACTGTAACATTCTTATATCTGGTTGCTGTCCTCTGGCCCATATCTGATTTTGATGGATTATTTCCTTGTAGGCTGTAATCTCTGGTAGCAGGTCTGGTGACTTTCTTACTTTTCACCCTTCTCTGCAGATACATATTTTTCCCTTGAATTCAAATTTCATTAATTTTTCTTCCTAATATTTTATTTCTTGTAACAGGGACACTTTAAAAAACAGAACTTTGGTTCTATTTTGAGACAGCACCTTTGGTTTTAGAGGAGAAGGACAGATGGTATCCTTAATTTTAAAAACTAAAGACACCAAAATGTATGCATAAAATTATTTTTTACAAATGCTTCAGATTTTAAAAATAAAATTTCATGGAGTGGAATCAAGCAAATTATCATTAAAACAAATAACAATGTAACTGTATGATTTGCATAGAATTTTACAGGTGTTGTTTTTGCATTTCACATCTCATTTGATCCATTTTCTATTCCTCCCTCCATTCCTTGAATATTCCTGCCAGTTGAAGATAAAACTTATGTGTATCTGAAGAAGTTGGACACAGAAGATTATTCCTTAAAAAATCAACGAACGAGTCCTTAACATGCTATAAAGCCATGTGTAGATGTGCCGCATTTTGAGGAGAGGAGATCTATGCATAAAATTGGTGAACTGGAGATAGATCTTTGTTTGGATATCCTTTTTCTTTCCATCAACAAAAAAATTAATCAGAAATTATGCTCAATAATACACATTAAAGATAGTATCCTAATTATATAGCTATACCCACATTCATACATTTTCACTATATCACTTAGTGTCATCTCCAAATTTCTCATTTTCTATACACAGTGAAATCCCTTCCATCTATGTCCAGAATTCTCATCTTCTTTCTCGTCTTATTTATATTGTAACTATTCTTGCACATTGATAAAATTGCAAGCTGAAAGGAGCTATGCCAGAGCCTCCCATGCCAAGAACCGCAAAACAAAGAAAAAGAAAGCCAAATATGTATGCCCAAAGGACCAAGTCCAAAGCGGGTACAAATAAAATATTCTGTGGGAGCTTGAGCTAATACAGTCAGATTTCCTTATTATGTAAGAGAGGTGCCAAACATGCTTCTCTGGAAGCATCTCTAATACTACACCAAAAAGTAAATGTAATTTACTAATAAGAAAAGCTATAGGCCAATTAATGGCAAATTTGGAAATGTGTAAATTGCTTTGAATATCTTAAAATTAGATCCAAAAGGTTGAGGACAGGAGATCAGGTATACTCAACTTGTTATTACTAACAAGGAAAACATGACTGAGAAAGTGGAAGCTGGCTTAACTTTGGGAGAAAGTGACTATATTGTTCCGTTTGGATAATAAGGTACGCGACATCGGTATTCCAACAAACAGCTCTTTATTTAACAGTATAGTGACTTGTAGCTGAACATTTGCCGAAGCCGTAGCAGCCCTTCTTATAGTGGCTGCTCGTGGCTTGCGGCCAATGACAGCTCTTTAAAAATTCCCACCCTCAGGCGAGCCAGTCAAAATGGTGCTTAATTGACCAATCCGAGAGCGGCCTGTTCGGCCAATCAGTTTTAGTTATTTGGAGTCTTCTAATTTCCATACACAACATATATCATCCTAGAATTCACTATATTTCAGGCAGGGACAGCTAAACGTTGTGGGAATCATGAGATCTGACTTCAACAAGCTAAGGGGAAAAGAAGGAAAGATCCTAAACAGAAAAACATATCATGAAGGATGTTAAATTCTAAACAATGAGATACTGTAATTAAGAACCCCACACACAAACACATTCTCCAAAGAGAAAGAAAAAAATGATTGTTGGTATCTCTGATAGCTTGTGTGTGTGTTTGCGCGCGCGTACACGCACGCGCATACGTGCATGTTCATGTGTTTTGTCATTACATTTGTTTTATCTTTTATGTCTCTGTTGTTTTTCAAGGGTTCTTTTGTATCGAATACTTTGTTCTTTTTTTTCACTTGTACGCTGCTCAGAGTTGTTAAGGAGTTGGTCAGCCTCTAAATATGGATAAACAAATGAACAAACTGTTCTGTGATATACTAAAATCAAGGTCAAGTTTTAAAATAGAAAGACGGGCATATTGCAAAATCAGAATATCAGGAAATAAACAAATATGCAAGGATGGAAATCAGGAAGATAAAGGCTTTAAAGGAACTGAAACATGAATCAAAATAAATAAATAATCAGTGAGACAAGATCTAATTGCTTTGAAATAGTCTGCTCTTGACTCATTGATACCCCGTCTGTAGAGTTTTCAGGAAAAGGCTAGACTTATGAATTTATGATGTTGAACTAGAGATCTTTCCCCAGCTATGATTCATCTTCCCCCCATTCTGTAGGACTAAATTAAGGAAACATGTAATTATCCTTAGCAAAGTCAAAGTTAGAATAGAATGAAAGACTGGAATACTGAATATAAAATGGACTGAAGCAGGAAATTCTTGAAGCAGGAAATTCTAGGTTCTCACATTTCCTACCAGCATCTTTTATTTGTATCCTATGCATGTCTATGTAAGACATTCGTAGATATAGGAATTAGACATTCCTATATCTATATTCTTATAACTGAAGGCAGTTGTAAGCTATGTCTCTTTTTCAAGGATACTGTGGCATTTTCTTCCCAGGTTGTTCTGTTCCGTAATATCCCAATTCAGCCCATTAAAGCCAGAGCTGCCTGAAAGAGGCTCATCACCATCACATCTAGGTAAAATATCACCTCTATCAACCCTGACATCCATCACCTTAATGAGCAGGAAAAAATCAATCCATAATTGACAAAAACATTTTTAAATCAGATATGAGGCATTTAAAGCTTGGCTAGAGCCTTTCATCTTCCATTCACATTTACATGACATGAATTCAAGGAGTTGCATGTGGCTGGGCAACATTTTGGGAATATTTCCATAAACAAATATGGAGAAAGGCTATGGCTTGGCTTGGCCATGTGACTGTGAATTGCAAATACTATTTGTATTTAGCATTTTGGGTATCTAGCTATTTTGTTATTATTGTTAATATAAGAATATTGGAACACCTCATGACTCTTCTGGTGTGACAGCTGCAGGGAATGTAAATAGCTGCTGCTTGAACAGATGCTCTGCTTACTAAAAGCCGAAGCAGGTCAAAGAGGTGGTTTTAGAACTTCTCTTTTAGATATGTAAATCATCAATGATGATTTCTTATTAACATACTGCCCAGGTCTGATTTTTTTTGAAAAATATTGTCTCCATCGTATAAGCCCCATTCCTTAATTTATATCTTTATTTCTATAGCAAGATAGAGTTATTTAAGCAATTGCTTTATGATTAAGCATCCATATCCTTTTGCTTTATGATTAAGCATCTACATTCCTTATTTACAATACATAGGGTACAAGACATCTTTTCTGCTTGTCAAAGAAGTCTGACATGAGAGCTTCCAAAATTTCCAAAGCCATGTTTGGCTCCTGCTCAGAAGGCAAATGTGGGATGGATTTGTATTAATGAGCTGCAAGAATTTTTGATCCAGTGGGCCCTTGACTCTTTTTAGTATGCCTCCTAGTAAACCCAGTTGTCCCTAATTTTATATTTTAATTGCTACAGTTCTCATATTGCAAAGAAACAATATTGCACATCAATTGTTGTCAGGATGGCTTGGGGGTGTGCTTCTCTTAGATCTCATAACTGATTGGGGTCAAAACCTTACATTAAACTTGAAAAAGAAATCAGCAATATTCTTTCCAGGGAGCAAACGTTGCAAATGAAATTAGAAAAAAACCACACAGAGTTCAGCACACTCACTAAATAAAAAACACATGAGCAGTTGTGGGAAGCAGTATGTTTTCTGTCACATATGGTATCCATTTATTATTGGCAAAAGTTGAGCAGAATTTGTTGTTGTAAGTTGGTGGCATTTTATTCTGTTGTTACAGTCGTGATATGGTTATATAATTATTTTATAAATCACAAACTTTCTAACTAGTAGGCACAGTGAAATATAAAACACAATTATATTTTGCCTGGTATAAAACACAGATGTATAATGATACATAAAATCAAATCAAATTATTATTATAATCAAACACAAGTAATATATAAATGTACATTAAGCCCTGCAATAAAAGGGCAATAAAATTAGATAAGACTAAGACACAACATAGAGCAATAGTAGACAACTCTGGTCCAGCATGTCAAATTTCTCTTTTTGGAGTCTCCATAGTCCTCTCTAATTCTGGTTGCTAGAAACTGATGCCACAGTTTCCTGCTATTTTTAAATAGGAAATTGATGAAAAGTGTAATGTAAGCCTTAAAATATGCATATTAAGATAAAAAGAGAAACCCATAAAACTCCTTTCAAAGCCCATGATGATGACATGATCAAGTTCCTGCGCATGCAATGCTTTCATTGGCCAGTTGAGCCTTCTGTGGCAGGGGTGTCCAACTCAATTTCATTCATTGAGGCTCTTACATACTGTACATCAATATATCAGTATTTTAGGAGGCAAGTAGACCTGTTCAAACAAATGTTCAGCAGATTTTGAAAAGACTAGTAGACATTTTTATAAAGAAAAAGAAAAAGACCTTTTCCCCCAGTTTAAATTGGGAAGAGATGCATCTTTGGGTTTGATAGAAGAGAATATTTGTAGCTCAGGGTTAAAAAGAAGGATCCTTGGTATTCTCTGAGCTTGGTTATATGCATTGCTGATATTACCTAGTTTGGGTAATGAAATACCTGGAAGAAAACCATCAAGCTTGGAAAGCACCAAAGACTCCTCATCTTTGGTTCTATCCAAATTCAGTAATTTATGTTTTCTTCTGTTTTGCATGCAGGCACACAATCTCAAGGGAATATCAGGAGGAAACTCCCTTGCACAATGCAGGTTCCCACATGTTTCATTCTGCATGTTTCTTAAGCCCTGTCAATCTCTTGCTCATATTATTTTTTTGGATCCAGGTCCATAAGTCTTCCAGATCCTCTTTCCAAACACACACACACTCACACACACACAAACATGATTTTGTTCATTTTGTCACAGTCTGAAAGCAATTGATGGTAGTTTATTCAGCCAGCTGGGTTGGGAAAAAGCAAATCTAAATTGCTTAATGTCTAAAAGATAAGCTGATAGGAAAGGATCACTGTCATGTTACTAAGTACAAATTAGAGTGTGTCCATTGGTGCAGCACAAATTATTTTTGCTAGCTCAATGATTGTCGATGTATACATTAACATGAGAGTGAGGAAGAATCTGTAGTTCCTGTGTTTCCTGCAGAACCAAACTATGAAGTGAGTTGCCATACAAACTACAGTACTTTTACATCTGAATTCTGACATCACATGCAAATATTAAGGAAAATAGCTTATATCGTGCCTTTGTGGCACATACTTCATCATTTCAGTGTCATATAGTTGAAATCTCTGCCTTAGCAGATGTCTGTATGCCTTAAGAAAGCAGTGTTGGGTTGAGTTTTGAGACCAGTGCAAATCTTTAATGACAAGCTAATTAAGCTGTATTTTATCTATGCTTACTGTATTTATTTCCCTTGTTTTTCTTAAGGCAAAATTCATGGAAATCTGTGCTAAATTTAGTCCCTGTAGAGCCACACTTGTGAGATAGGTTGCACTGAGAAAGAAAGATTTATCTTTTTCAACAACCTAAAGGGAGTTTAACCTGGATCTCCCTGGTTTAGTATATTCACCACTAGTTTATACTTGGTATATCATGTTCTAGTTATTTTGCCCCTATGTAGCAGTTGTTGCTACATAAGTCTGAGCAATGCAATGTGCTGTGTTGTTACAGCCAAGGTGCACCATCGGAAATCCTAGGTTATCTTCCTAAATCACTGAATTTGACTCTAGAACCTTTCAGAAGTTACCCTAAATTGTAATTTTCATGTAATTGAAATATTATAAATGACATGGGAAATAATTATGTTAGGTGCATTAATTTAATTTAAATGAAAATTTAATTAGATCAAATTTAATTTTCTGTGTTGACCTTACTTTTTTTGGAGGGGGGGGGAACAGAGCCCTGAGCATGTCACTTAAACAGAGTCTATAACCTGAGAAAGGCTTTATATTAAATTAGAGAATTGGACTGAAAACCATCATCCTTTTGCTTCCCGATTAGTTATAAATGAGTTATAAAGCTCATTGGGTAGTTGTGGCCCAATCATCTTCTCTTCACCAGAAAATTGTCATATTCTGTTGAAAATAATTGAAAAATGGAGTGGGCTCTTACACAGTAAACATTTTATTATGCAGTTATGTATCCAATGTTATCTTTTCTTTCATTTATAAAAAAAAAAGTTGCGGCATCTAGCAACAATTTTTTGAAAAAAAACCGAGAAGACATGGCAACATAGCAATATTAAGACTGTTGGTTCACTTACAGACTTACTTGTAAGAATCACAAGAAAACCAAGTTAAAAATCAAATATGAATATTTGCTAGGAGAATATATATTGCTACAGGCATTAATCACATTTCGTTTCTCCTCTCAAATAAGCTTGTTAACAGTTCCTCCTCTGGTTTGTGTCATAAATAGCATTTTCTAGGGAAAGGGCCAGGAATGATGATGCTGGAATGCAATCTGGGAACTTGGCAGTCCTGCCATAATTTGTGGAGGAAACTATGGTTTAAAAAAAGATGCACTGGCCTTGATTGGGGACCTTGGTATTTTTGCATATGTTGCAAGTAATTGGCATCTGCTTTGCATACCTTTGTGTGATTGCCAGTGTTTGCAAAGAAAGCAATGGGAGGTTGCTCTCATAGCTGGACTGCTTGGTTCTGTTGGCACTATAATTCTCATTGAAAATGAAGAAATATGGAGATAGAGTAATGTCTGTGCTTCTTGGCATTGTTCTTGTGGGTTTTTTTTTCAAGGAAAGCTGGTGAGGGGGGGAGAGAAAAATGAATGCATCATTGCCATCTACACTTGCCAGTATTTTCAAGGGAAAGAGTCCAGGGGTTTCAATGATACTCAGCTGCCATCTGGGAACCCTGGCGGTTTTGCAGGTATTTGCAAAGCTGGCTTTGGATTATGTTTTTCCTTCCCTCCATGGATAAAAGAGTAGAGGGTTTTGAATGCAAACTGTATATGTGTGTGCATGCATTCATCAATATTTAGGGTTTTTTTTTCCAAATGGCTTGAATGCTTCTGGAATGTTAACAGCACCCAAACAAAATTAAATTGCAACTTTTCCAGGAGACTTGATGTTTTTATCATTATAAATTGGAAAATTATCAGGTCAACCTATCCTTTCCACATTATATGTGGTCTGCTTCTGACAGCATATTCTCTAGCATTTTGTCCAGTCTAATTTTCAGCTTAAAGTTACAAAGCCAACTGCTTTGATTTGACATTCAGTGCAGCTGCTCAGTAGAGATTTTGTTTACATGAGCATGACACAAAAGGAAATCCAGTTTGTTTACTGCTAGTGACAGCTTTTTAAGGGGAAAAGTGACATCTGTGTATATTTGACCAATAGCAAATTCTGAGCATTAGGATAGTCTCGTCTTCCCCCACCCATTTGTAAAGTAGAACAACAAATAAAATTTATTAGTAGCAATTATGTTAATTAGCTCTTTGGTCTTCCTGAAACAATATCAAAGTATTTTTCCCTGACTTATTCAGACAATTCTCTTTGAAGGACTCACTGAGTTCAAACATCTGGGATTTCCCACTGTTTTGTTATTCAAATTGTAGCCTAATGCAGTGGTTTAATTATATATATATGTGTGTGTGTGTGTGTGTGTGTGTGTGTGTGTTTAAGCTTTCGCGGGTACTTACATGTGTGCTGT
>BHFT01007619.1:0-61597 GCA_004320025.1 Laticauda laticaudata
GATGGCTCGCATGCCAGGTAAGGAATGAGTGGGCGGGGAGGGGTGGGTCCAGCCAGCAGAGTGATTTGCTGGTTCTCTGAACTGCGGACAATCGTGTGTGCAGCTCAGGTGCGCAGCATTTGAAAATCTTCTTGTTTCCTGCTTTTTCAACCTCAGCTGTGCCACGCAAAGCAGCTGAGGAGAGAAAAGCAGGGAATAAAGGACAGCCTAGAGCTCAGGCAGGTGGGTGGGCCAGATACTGAACCAGTTCAATGCCAGCTGCTCTTCACAGCTACAGGTTCTATAGAACCAGACCCAATTGGTAGCATCCCACCCCTGCTGGAGGGAAACCCATTACCTTTATGCTGTCTGAACCAGGGGTGGGATTCAATTTTTTAACAACCAGTTCTGTGGGTGTGGCTTAGCTGGTGGGCATGGCTTGATGGTCATGTGACTGGCTGGGCGTGGCCAACTCAACATCACTCACATTGAGGCACGCATCTTCTCACTGGGCCTTTCATGATTGTGGGGATGCTGCAACAGTCATAAGTGTGAAAAAGGTCATAAGTCACTTTTTTCAATGCCACTGTAACTTTGAATGGTCACTTCACAAAAGCAAAGTACCAGCAAAGGAGGGGAAAAAACTCCAGAGAAGTTCCAGAGACAGGAAGTCTAGTCCTGCCAAGAATGTAATCAGAGTTAATGGAGAGGCAATTTTTGTAAGCAACACCAGAATGTTTCCTTCCTGCTTTTCTTACAGGATTAGGCCAGTAATTTTTTCTAACAACCGGTTGTCCAAACTGCTTAGAATGTTAACAACCGGTTCTAGTGAATAGGTGCGAACCGGTAGAATCCCAACTCTGGTATTATCAGGGTCAGCTTAAATCAAATATTAAAGGACAAACAAATCAGCTTGGAAGGCACAAAAGCTTTCCCAATCTCTCTCATTAACTATGTCAGGCTTGTAGGCTTCAGGATGAGAGATGTAGAAATATTACAATGAGGGGTCTTTGGTACTCTGAGCTTGTTTGTTTTCTTGCAAATGTTTCATTACCCAAACTAGGTAACATAATCAGTGCCTTGTGCTAACACTAATGATGTTACCTAGTTTGGGTAATGAAACATCTGCAAGAAAACAAGCAAGCTCAGAAAGCACCAAGGACCCCTCATCTCAACCCAGAGTTACATATATTCTCATTTAAATATTACAATCTTTATCCCAGTAAAGCCAGAATGTAATTTTGCTTGGTGCACAAGATAAAAAGTCAAGGAAGGCAAATGTTAAAGTTCTGCCCAGTAACCATCTTTCACCCATGACATTAATGCAAACTCCAGTGACAAGAACCCTGCCTTTAATTCTATACAAAGCATTGGAAACCCATTGCTCAGGAGCTGACAATCCAGCCAGCAGTGTAAAACCAAATATTATTTAAGAGATACCTGCTGAGAATGTGCATGACTTTGTTCATTGAGTTATACAGAGGAAGGGGAGAGGGTTGTTTTGTTATTGTTGTTACCGCTATAGATCCTTGATCTCACTCATGGCAGCAGTCAAATAATTTGTTCTTTCCGGTTTAAGCAGCAGGGATGTTCACTTTGAACAAGTTGCTTGCATATGAAATGAGTGCCTTGATTTCTATTGTCATTTTGCAGGCAAGATGTGGGTGGTGCTCATGACTTCTTTTTTTTTCAAAGCTCCTTGGTGTCGAGATACTTTGCCCAGTCATGAAACATGATCATGCCAAGAGTGGGATACAGGGAATTGCCCCAGGGTGTCTCTAGGTTTTAAATTCCTTACTTTAGAAATTGTTGTAGATATGGTATAAGCACTGGACTTTTTCCCTTCAACCAAAAAAAATGAACTTCTGAAACCAAGGGTTTCAAAAGGAATCCTTTACTGATAGGGATTTAAACCCTACATTTGGCAAAGCAGAATCTAAGATGCTTCCAGGCATACAGTCATAGATAAAGGAAGCTAGAATCCCTCCCCTTACTGAGATGTGGATTTAGTCAAACAAAGAACCAACATGTTAATTCTCCCCTCCCCTTCTCTGGGAAGTTATCTTAGCAGAGTTCCCAGAAGCATCTTCCAGAGCTGGAATTTTTATAGTCCCTTCTCATCTTGTTATCTCTTCAAGAGGTGACAAGTTTCTAGACATCTGGCTCCAATCCTCCAGTTGTATATCATGTGCAAGTTANACATCAAAAAAGATTACTTGTACCAACCCCCCCCCCCCCTTCTTCCATTGAAGAATGGCAGATACACAGATCTGACACATGGCATATTAATTAATTATATGCTTGTATTTTTTTCTTTTTATAACTATGTATTGTCTATCTCTATCTTTCTATCTATCTATCATCTTCTATCACCTGTCTCTATCTATCATCTGTCTATCTATCTGCCTGTCTGTCTGTCTGTCTATAATATATCTATCTATCTATCTTATCTCTGTTAGAGAAAAATGGAGGACAAAGAACCGTTGATGCTTTTTTAAACTCTTTAGAAAAGGTAGACGAAAAAGCAAAGAAATCAGTAAAGGATTCTTGAAAGTTCATAACTTTACTGAAGGCACTTGAAGATGCCCTCGGGTTGAGCTCAGTTCATGGTAACCACACAAGCATGCATGTATATTGGCAACAATGCAAAAGTGCCTGGCTTTCACCTTCTCCCAGATTGATTGATTGATTCCCCTCTCTAGTTCAAGGTCTGGTATTTCCTGAAGATCTCCCAGTGAATTATTAACCAAGTCAAGGGTGGGATTCTACCAGTTTGGGCCGGTTAAGACAAACCAAATGTTAATTTTACATCCAGTTTGGTGAACGGGTAGTTCTGAAGAACAGCTGGCTCTGCCCACCCCTCCCCTCCCCTCCCAGGAGTCCCCACAAGGCCAGTCTGTCTCCCAGGTAAGTGTAGGATAGTCTTCTGGAGAAAAAACTGGGCATGGGGGGGGTCTGGTGCTGCCCCCCCAACCCATTTTTGCTCTTGCTAGGCTCGGTGTTGTACTAAGGTTTAAGACAGAGGTCTTCAGACAAGGCAACTTTAAGATTTGTGGACTCCAGCTGGCTGAAGAATTCCGGGAGTTGAAGTCCACAAGTCTTAAAAGTTGCCAAGTTTGTGGACCCCTGGTTTAACTAGAAAGAGGTTCCAGCTGAAAATATATTATGCATAGAGATGCATGGTAGCTCTCTTTCTTTCTTTCCATCCTTCTTTCTTTCTTTCTTTCTCTTAAAAGGAAGAGGAATAAGAAACAGAGAAGGATGAGAGAGAGAAAAAAGGGAGGGAAGAGAGAAAGAGGGAAGGGAAGGGAAATGGATGGATGGATGGATGGATGAATGAATGGACGGATGGATGGATAGAGGGAGGGAGGGAAAGAAAAAGGAGAGGAAACAAGGACCACAAACCCTTGCACTATACACAGCTTCAGAGGATGCTTTGAAACAGCACAGCAATCCAGGGCTAGAAGGGACCTCAGAGGTCATATAGTCCAACCCTGCTCCAAGAATGTTGCAAAAGTGAGTTTCTATCTTTTGACCCATCCAGTCACATGACCACCAAGACACACCCAGCCGGTCATGAGACCACCAAGCCATGCTCAACCAGTCACATGACCACCAAGCCACACCTACAAATTGGGCCACGCCCAAAGAATCAGTTATTAAGAAATTTGAATCCCACCTGATTGTTTTCCTGCAAAGCTTTCAAGCCCAAAAATCAGTCAGATCCCAACACAGGCCAGAAATGGAAGTGCTAGGCTTAGAATTGATTTATCAGCCAATGATTTTAATGGTGGTGGATCTCCAACCTGATCCTGAAACAGTATTCTGGATTTTATCTTATATGCTTGCAGAACCAAAAAAACAGTATCTTGTTTTTCAATCATATATTATATTCTTTTCTGTTTTTTAAAGCATCTACAACATCTCTCAGCATGGTATCACCCAAAGATTAGCCATCTGATGTGCTGCTGATCAGGATGATTGAATTTCTGCCTTTCTCTCCTGATATTTATTTTTTTTGACTGGACTCTTGAAACCCAAGGCAACATTGACATCTATAGGCCATCCTGCTTCTATTTTTAATTTGATTTTATTAACTGTGTTAAGGGCCTGTCACATAGGCAGACGGATGCAAAAAGTATGTAAAAAGGACACAGCGGACAAGAAAATGTTCCATCCGTTGTTATCCGCTCTCAAAAGTGCCCAAATTTGCATAAACAGAGCGGACAACAACGGAAAGAACGGACGGGGAGAGGACGTAGCGAGGATTAAAGCGGATGCTCCACGGAAACCTAGTGGATGGAAGCGGATGGCACAGTCCGCAGGGCTTCCGGGGGAGCACAGCAAAGTGGACGTGCAGCAGAAGGATGGATGCAGAGCAGATGATGCGGATGCAGAGCGGACGGCCTAGCGATGCCTAGCGGATGCCTAGCGGATGCAAAGCGTTCACTGCACATGCGGGGAGGATGCATTGCATCAGCCCCGCAGATATAAAAGGATGCAGCTCGCAATGCAGGTCACCCATTCAAGAAAGAACCTGCTGACCAGATTCCATGCCAACAACCATGGGGAAGAAGAGGAAGCCTCTGCCTACGTCCTGCCAGCCCTGGGCAAGAAAGGACAGGGCCAACATCCCACCCCCTGGCACTGACTCTGCTTCTGCTGGGGCTTCTGCTGCTCAGGCTGACTCTGCTGGTGCTGGGGCTTCTGCTGGGGCTGCTCCTGGTACTGGGGCTTCTGCTGGTACTTACTCTGCTGGCGCTGCTCCTGGTGCTGGTGCTGGTGCTTCTGCTGGTGCTGGGACTGTCTGCTGTGCTCTCCTGGTGCTTGGTGCTTCTGCTGGGACTTACTTCTGGTGCTGCTCCTGGTGCTGGTGCTGTGCTTCTGCTGGGGCTGACTCTGCTGGTGCTGCTCCTGTCCTGCTTGGTGCTCCTGTCCTGCTGGTCTGCTTGGTACTACTGGTGCTGCTGGTCTGCGTGGTGCTGCTGGTCTGCTTTTGCTGCTGCTGTTGTTGCTGCTGCTGGTGGTCAGTGGTGTGGTGGACCAGCCCTAGAACCTCAAAAGCCCTTCTGATGAGGGGCCCAGAAGGCCCTGCCAGTGGGAGGAAGAGGCAATCGCGCAATAGGAGAGGAGGCAGTACTCCATCGAATAAGAGGAACATGAGAGAGAATGAGGATGGGTGCTCGAATGGCTGAGGGAGAATGAGTTACCTGCTGGCGGAAGGGACACAGGTTCTATCGAGACACCCAACGAGGAAAGCAGGCGGCTGGAGAGAGAAAACAGAGAGCCATGGGCTACACTTCGGAGGTCCTTCTCAGGTGGTGAAGCACATGCACCACTTGGTTACGGGAAGCTCACCTCAAGAAGTCTGGCCATGGCCGCGGTCAAGCTCACTGACCGAGAGACCTACGTGATGGCCAAGTTCAGCTTCTTGGAGTGTGAGGTCCGCCACCGAGGAGCAGCCCTCTTGTCTACCCTCTCTCTCAGCAGCCCACAGGCAGCCCCACAGAGAGCCAGTCGCTCTTCTGGCCAAGAGTCAGCTCCATGTGTCCAGGCAGGTAATCTGTGGAGCATCCCACGAATGGACCCCCCCGACAAGCTGCACTCCCCGTGGCGGAAGCGCGTGGAGACCCCCTGATGCCAGTTGGAGGGCAAGGAGATGGCGCTGACACCAAGAGAGACCAACCCATCCCCACCCCCAAGCTCCAGCTCCACAGAAAGCAGTGCTAAGAAGCAGACCGGAGGGGTCAGAGCCACATTTGTCCTGTTGAATGAATCTAAGGCGACCATCAACAAGGCAGTCATAGATTCCTTCTCTTCTCAGTCTGGTACACACCTGACTATACCATCCTTTCTATTTACAGAAAGCCCTTCTCTCACCTCACATCATTACCAGACCTCTCATGTACATGTCGATATCCCAGTATCAGTGTATCTAGGAGATGGATCCAGTCTTTCTTGCATAACCTTTCCTAGCCCAGTCTGAACTGCTCTGACCCGCAATCCAGTGGTCTGAGCTCTCTCCCTCCCTATTGTGATGTTTCACATGCCCTTTCCTATAGGCTTTCACAGGATCCTCACCTTATCCAAGGCCTAGGCTACAGTTGAGTTCTCAGCAGCACAGGCAGCCTTTCCCAGTTCCATGGCACAGGTACATCATACGCCACCTTTGATGCCACGATGCCACTCTTCAGCCTACAGATTTGCCACCTTATTGCCTCATCATGATGCCTACCTCACTGCTCTCACCTCGCTCTAGCTGCAGACCAATCAGCCCCACTACAATCTTCCTTCCTTCCTCCACCCCACACGCCAAGTGCTCCTGCCTCTTAGAAAACATTCTGTCATCGGTCTTGGGACTGACCACCCCATGTTCCTTGGTAGGAAGGGGCTCTCATACATACAGGACTGAGCAGCTCTCTGAGAGCTTCTCCACACCCTCTCCCTGTCTGTCCGTCTCGGTTGGCGGCCCATGGCTACCTCAGCCAATGCCACTTCATGCCAGCCACCTCCAGTCACCGACCCTAGTTCACCCTCTCCCGCACTTGACTTTCACCCTGAATTGGCTACTGTCCCTTCAGAGTGACTGAGAAGAAGTTGCTCAATACTGCTTGCTTCCTGTTGACTTTATGCTTTTGCTTTGGAAACAACTTGTGGTCATTTTTGCTTTTACATTTTGTTATTAATAAATATTGCTTCACATACTTGTGTCAGTTTTCTTTTAGTCAATAAATGTTCTTTGGTGGGAAAACTTTTTTAGAAATGCGTTAACCTTGCATTGCTTGTGCTAATGGGAATGGGGTAAGATAGACAGAACATCATGCCAAGACTCCTAAATATCCGAGATACTCCCCTATACGAACGTTTTTTCCGTTTTAATGCTTTATATGTGAGCTGCATCCACTTTCATCCTTTCTACGTCCGTGCTAACGCTGTGTGTCCATTCCGCATCCGTTTCGCTTCCTCCCTGTGTCTGTTTTCCGCTGGAGCGGATGTGAGTTGTGCGGATGCACAGCGGATGCCTAGCGAATATAGCGGATGCGTAACGGATGACGATGGACGTATAACGGATGTTCCCCGTATGCGTAGCGGATGTATAATGGACGCGTTGGCTACTTTATCTGCTCAAAAAGTTTTGTGCAGCTCAAAACTTTTTGAGCGGATGAAATCACACTAAACGGATGCTGGACGGATAGAGAGTATGAAAAACGGACGCAGTGAGTACAGAACGGATGCATTGCGTTAACCAACGTTGGCAAGTGTTTCTCTCCGTTTTACATCCTCTTTCCATCCGTTGGTGCTGTGTGACATGGGTTTTAGCTCTTGTGTGACATATACAAACACAGTGCTGCTGAGAAGGATTTCTAAGATTTTCTTTCAAAGATATCATGATCTTCTGCTCATAAGATGATCGCAATACTTTAGAAATAGGTAATGGAAATTACATGAAAAGCTGTCCATTTAGGACTTAATACTTATTCCAAAAATAGCTTAATAAAATAATGTAGTTGTGGTAGTGATCTTCTTTACGATCATCACAATTTACAACTGGGCTCAATTATAGTTTTGAGAAGAGACATAACAGTGTGATCCTAACAATGGCCATATTATCAGCAGTTTTCTTCTCCAAAGTAAACTGGGAAGGGAAAAATATGCTTGAAGAGAAGACATTGAAAGAATTCCTCACACATACATTCTCTCTGCATCATCAAAAACATGTGGAACATTGGAGCTCATTTCAGCCTCAAAAAGAAGAATGCAATTGGAAATTCCTAGATTTGTCTACAGATGTCAGTATTGCAACAGAAATCCAATCTGAAAATGTTTCAAAGGATATGTGCGCTTTCTAAATTGTTTGTCCAATAAGGCTCTGCTTCAGATGCTAATGGTAAAAGGTGCTTCAGAGCATGTAGGAGAATTCAGGTTGCATCTGTCCTCAATTTCTTAATCAGCTGAATTCTTTTCTGGAGAAAACAGGCACTTTGTTTAAAAATTACTGATTGGGTACAAGTAGTATTCAATTTACAACCATAATGGATCCTGCCCAGTGCACATCAAGTCATGTTAAGTGTGGTGCCTGCTATTGGAAGAAATATCCACCTGCTCCAGTTCCAAGTTGGGAGAAAGGCACTGGAGACAAAATGGAGGCCATTTATTGATGAATGGGTCCATTTATTGATGAACAGAACCACCAAGCACATTTGATTCTGGGCAGCTGACCACATGGAGTTGAGACTGGGGGGGCGGTACTGCACTTGAGCTTCCTGTTCCTGTGCAAGAACATGTATTCTATTGGTTATTGTAGGGGTCATAGCTGGCTCTCTGTGTTGTCTGAGCTCCCAGATTTGGTTGAAGTTTGCTGGAGGAGTGCAACTGAGATAACACAATGAAGGAGCTTGTGTTCTGAAAGGGTGTTGGGCAATTTCTATTATGGCTTAATAGCTTTGTCCTGGTTTGGATCTTGAGTGAGGGCTAATCCTATTACTCTGCCTTTGTTCAGACTTTGCTGGAGGGAATTTCAAAATATTTTTGATTTCTGCCTTCAGTATTTGCTTTGCCTATGGATAGAGCTATCTATCTCTTAAGTACTGTTTTTGGTCTGTAAAAACATGTTTCTTCTTTATTCTTCTTCCTTAGGAAAAGTATAATATTCTGCATTTTTTAATATTTCCCAAAATTATTCATTCTTCTAGAGAAGGATAGGCACTAACTTTCTACATGTAATTGCCACACGTAACAATCCCAGTCCCTCCCCTGCAGTCATTAAACAGAATGCGGGGTGCCTCTGGAGAGGGCGAGCTACTGGGTGTCTTGTGCAGGCCCAGAACCACATTGCAGCATCTCCCCAGCTCACACATGGCCTCCCCTGGGCCTCCCCTGGGCCTCCCAGGACCTCCCCACCCCTGAGGTACCCATGCTCCACTTCCTGACATGCTTCAGGCAGGGGTCATAAGTCCTTTCATTTAGTGCCATTGTAATTTTGAATGGTTGCTGAACAAGCAGTCAAAAGTCGAGGACTACCTATATTATATGTGCACCCTTGTGTCCCTGAAGCACTTGTTTGTCTTTCAACCTGAAGCTCTGCACATTTAAGAGCTTAGAAATATAGAAAACAGACAGAAACTCTTTGAGTTGATATATTAACATCGGCCACGTGTTGCGAATCGAGGCAGACCGTGTCTGTCCTAGTCACGAAACAGATCGTGTATATGGGTTCTTTATGGAAGTCAAAGCTGGTGGAGTGAGAATTGTGCAAAAGCATCCACATACTCCAGATACCAAAGACAAAGATAAAGATGATCAGGAATGGTGATAAATACTTCCCTCCAGCTGCAGCACAAGTGGCTCATCAAAAACCACATCCCTCTGTGGAAAAACTTCCTCCCCCACAACATGGCAATCAATATATCCACAGCCCCATAAATGAATTGCTTCTCCCAGACCAGCTGTGGTATTTTACAAATGAAAAGATTAAGAGATTTCTACTATCAGATCTTTTAAAAATGGGTATCTCCTGCTTTTGCCTTAGTTCATTCATATGGTTTAAATTGTTTAATAAAGGGGAGGGAAGAGTAGAAAGAGGGAAAATCACTTAATTTGTTCCCAGCTGAAAAACAGAATTTTCAGTAATGCTAGTGAAAAAGGTTATGCTCATAGTAATGCAACACACTGCAGATAGTTTAGGTTAATAATTTCTTGGAATAATTATTTTAAGCTTTTTCTATTCTTGGGTATTGGCCTTCCAGAAACATGTCAACAAAGTTGTAATGGCTTATAACTTTTTCTTGCTCTTTTCTAATGAATTTTTTTTAAAAAATATGTGTGATTCAGATTTCATTTGCATTGTTCTTGTTCTGTTGTTAAATGTTTTTCAGGAAGAACTAGCTGCTTATATTTTTTTAATGAATAATCTGAAATGATAAAATTTCTCTTGCAATATGTTGTCTTTTAAGAGAATGAACCTGCAGCTCTGGCAACATAGCCAAACATTCCAATTATAGCCTGGTTCTCTGCATTTCTTTCCAGATTAATAGAAGAATGAGCAAACAATTAGAAGACTGTATAGAAAAAAAAAAGAAATATGGAAAACTGATAGCAGAAAAAGACCAACTGCTCCAGAGGTGGTATTCAGCAGGTTCTGATCAGTTCTGAAGAACCGGTAGCAGAAATTTTGAGTAATTCAGAGAACCGGCAAATCCCACCTCTGACTGGAGATTTTACAGTATCCTTTCCTTTGCCACATCCACCAAGCCATGCCCACAGAACTGGTAGTAAAAAAATGTGAATCTCACCACTGATGGGAGTGGTTTTAGTGGTTAGACAGTGGCTAGGCTTCATGGTTCCTTGATTAGACTGTTTGTTTACTGTCAGCTTGTTCATTTGAATAGGTAATTCTTTGATTGGGATAATGTTTCCTTCTTGAGTTCATCTCGTTGTTAATCTCTGCTCATCTGGATATTGATTGGTAAGGAGGTGTTTTGGTCTTTTTGTTTCCTTTGTGGCTTTTTGTTTGTCTCTTTTCAATGGTATGTAGTGGAGGTGGTATTCAGCAGGATCTGACCAGTTCTGGAGAACCAGAAAATACCACCTCTGACTGGAGATTTTACAGGCCACGCCCACAAAGTCACCCCCACAGAACCAGTCATAAAAAAATTTGAATCCCATCACTGATCTGCTCCAGTTCCAAGCTGGGAGAAAGGCACTGGAGACAAAATGGAGGCTGGAGGCTGATTGAAAAGATGATCCATTTATTGATGAATAGAACCATAAAGCATATGTGATTCCGGGCAACTGACCACATGGAGTTGAGACTGGTGGGGTATTTGTTATTAAGATTTTTGTTTCTTTTTGTTTTCTTTTTTTTAATTTATTATTATTTTATTTATTTATTACTTCAAACTGAAAAGTTCTAGTTTTGAAAAACCCGTTCCAACTTTCTTGAAAAATGTTTGAATACTGTTCTGCCCATTGAACTCCAGCTCAAACTGCCCCATTCTAACTTCAAAAGTCACCTTTCAAAAGTGAAACAGATGTTTGGTGCTCCAGATGGTTCAAAAAGCAGCAGAATATTTCCAGTAAGTATCTGGAATGACTATTTCAAACAGAGAGCATTTCACAGTTAGTTACTTTGAGCACCACACCAGCTCAAACACCAGAAGTAGCTGTTACTGGATTATGCATTCAATATAATCAATTAAATTGCCATTTGGGTTTGCATTAAGAGAAAGATAAAATGCTCCATAAACACTTGGTGCATACTTTCATTGTACAACTCTCTTTTCCCCTTAACCACATGCTCCCAACAGTGTAAACTTTTCTCAGAGAGGAAAAATGCCACCCCCCTGGTCATTTTTTATGGATCTTCTCCAAATCTATATTTTACTTATTCACGGGACTTACATGGCAGCCTATCTCAAATTATGACTCTAGATGGCTCACAACAATTCATAAAACGTAGGTACCCTTCCGGCCAGGTGCTCTAAAGGTACGCTTCCACTGGGTATAAGCCAAACATACCAGCAACTGAATCTCAGTACTAGTCCAAAGTTTGTGGGGAAGAACCAGGCCTTCATAATCCTCCAGAAGGCTAAAAGGAAAGGGATCTCTTGGATCTTAAGTGGGGCATTGTTCCAAAAAGCTGGGACAATAATCAAGAGGTTGTGCCTCTGAGGCCCCATCAGATGGCAACATTTAAAGAAGGGGACCTGGAGCACCCACTATCTAACCTGGTAGGAGATGCAGATACTTCAGAGGATATTATATACTGTGTGCCAATTGTCCACTGATTATCCCCAAAATCAGTGTGTTCGGAGACATGGTGAACACTGGTGGGATTTAATTTTTTTACTACCAGTTCTGTGGGCATTGCTTGGTGGGCGTGGCAGGGGAAGGATACTGTAAAATCCCCATTCCCACCCCACTCCTGGGGGAAGATTACTGCAAAATCCCATTCTCTTCCCACCCCACTAACCTGCTGTCCAGCTTCATTCTCCTATGCAGGGCAGCAAAAGAAGACCCAGCCAATCAGCTGGGATTCAGGACACAGAGAACAGATGGGACTGGGCCAGTCAGAGATGGTATTTGCCAGTTCTCCAAACTACTCAAAATTTCTGCTATCGGTTCTTCAGAACTGGTCAGAATCTGATGAATACCACCTCTGATGGTGAATTGGCAAGTGCAAATAATCAGGATCATTCACAGGGTTGCAGCATAGATTGACTCAAGCCTATACACAAGAATCTAGTCAACTAAAGTTCAACATCAATTTGACGTCAAAGGATCAGTGGAATTCAGGAGGGTTGGACCTGGAGCGTTTGTGGGAACATGGTTGACTCTAAACCAGGGGTGTCAAACTCAAGGCCTGCAGGTTGGATCCAGCCTGCGGGGTGCTTAGATCTGGCCCATGGGGCACCCTGGAAACAGAGCCGTTGGTGCCTCAGCTGGGCCCAGGCCAGCCAGATGCTGATCTACAACCTGGTGGTGGCCGTTTTCACTGGCAGAGTGCTGGAAGAGGTCAGCACCAGCCAAAAATGGAACTTGGGAGGGGCACACATGGCCTGTTTTGAAAACAAACTTTGTTTTCACTGGCAGAGAGCTAGCAAAATAAACTACTAGCAAAAGTGGCATTTGACCACAAGGCAAAGAGGCATTGAAAAATTTTCCTTTTTGCATTTGAGCATCCAGGAATGGAGAGGAAAGGAGAAAGGGAAAGAGGAAAGAAAAAGAAAAAGAAAAAGAAGGGAAGGAAGGGAAGGGAGGGAGGGAGAAAGAAAGAAAGGAAGATTATAATGAGGGGGAGAGAGGGTTTCAGGGAAATCCTGCCTTAGTACTTGGCCACCAACAGCCCTGCTGCCTTTTCACCATCCCTTTGCCTCCTCCTCCTGACCTCTCCTGGTGGTCTCTCATCCTATTGCTGAGGGTGCTTTGGTTACAAAGGCAGGTCTCTTCACATGGAGAGGGAGTGGGCTTCCCTCTGACCTTTGCCCTCTTGCACACACCATGAGCAACCTGGCCAAGGAGACCAAGCACAGCAGCAGCATCCTTGAATAGGAGGTAAGTGCATCCAGGCACCCTCTTGGGGAAGCAGGGCTGGGCTGGGTTGGGTTGTGGGGTTCCAGTTCCCTGGAAACCTGAAGGGCATGCTTGGTGCTTGCCCTATGGACAGCCTGTGCCACCATCAGGGGGTCCTCCACATGGCCTGAGAGAGACAGCAAGGCTCCTCTGGAGGACAAGGGATCTGTGCTCTCCTTGGTCTTGCCTTCCTCTACTGGAGACAATGGATTCCCCCAGCCCCTGACATGAGTGACATTGAGCTGGCCATGCCCAGACTGATCATGCCCACCTTTGGTCATGTCCCCATGCCCCCCCAGGTCAAATGCAACCTTGATGTGGCCCTCAAGAAAATCGAGTTTGACACCTCTGCTTTAAACTGATGACATGCTTAACTCCACCACCACTCCCAGCTCTGCCTGCTCTTCTCCTACATAAATATCTGAACTACTTCAAGAATTCTGGTGGAGGACATCCCTCCTAGAATTATAGACATCATAATAACCTGTTCATCAACAGTCACAATGAGCATAAGTGTCCTTTTTTCACATTTCCAGAATGATTATATTTGCATGAATTTCAAGGTTTTATTCTGGGTCTTGGCCAGGGGTGGGATTCAAATTTTTAACAACTGGTTCTGTGGGCAAGGCTTAGGTGATGGACATGGCTTGGTGGTCATGTGACTGGGTGGACATGGCGTGGTGGTCATGGTATTGGCTGGGTGTGGCCAACTCAATATCACTCATCTCGAGGCACGCATCTCCTCCCCGGCCTCTCATGACTGTGGGGATGCTGCAACAGTCGTAAGCGTGAAAAATGGTCATAAGTCACTTTTTTCAGTGCCATTGTAACTTTGAATGGTCCCTCCACACAAGCAAAGTACCAGCAAAGGAGGGGGGGAAAACTCCAGAGAAGTTCCTGAGACAGGAAGTCTAGTCCTGCCAAGAATGTAATAAGGGTTAACGGAGAGGCAGTTTCTGTAAGCAACACCAGAATGTTTCCTTCCTGCCTTCCTTACAGGATTAGGCCAGTAATTTATTCTGACAACTGGTTCTCCAAACTGCTTAGAATGTTAATAACCGGTTCTAGCGAATAGGTGCAAACTGGTAGAAGACAGAAAGACACACAGAATCTCCCTGCCTTTTTCTATGATTTCATAGCATAGTTCTGCTTGTGACACCCTGACCATAAGCAGCCTGCTCACCAGTTTCCTCTCCCTCATTATCTGGCATTGAGGGCAAAGTATCACATTTGCCAGTCTTTGAAAGAACTACAAGTATTCTGGAAATTATTGTTGTAGTTGGTTCATGCATAAAGTATTACAGGTTCCTTTATCTGCAGTGCAAAAGACACAAGAGGGCAGCAGAGAGATACAGACAGCTCCATATATATATGTGTGTTCCATCTCGTGTTCACTTGGATAATCATATTTTGAGCTGGTAGTCCTAGTATCAAATTATCAACAGCAGTTTAAGAAAGATTTTTAGTAATCTTTTGATGGGCATCAATGGAGAAAGTAATGGGTGAAGATGCAAACAATGATCAAAACTGTCTTTCTCCAAAAACAATATAGGAAGTATCCAATATTCCTTGTACAATTGTATCATAACCAGGGACCCTCTACAAATATATCTGGCACCTTTGAACAAAGCCCGTTTAGCAAAAGCTTCCCTTTAAAAAGAAAAAGCAAACTTGTTATCAGAAATACTGCAACTTCAATTAAATTGTGTATATTAAAGTCAAATGCAATTCTTAATTATATATACACACATACATACAATGGGCAGGGGAAGAAGGAGGGAGGGAGAGGGAGAGAGAGAGAGAGAAATGGGTCAATACAGATATACATATAAATGTGTGTGTGTGATAGCATAAATATGAAAAATAACAATATTAATTTTTATATTCTATAAACAATATTAAAAAAAACTTGATTAGGGAAAAGTATGAGGGGGTAAAAAAACATGATTTTTTAAATGTAAACTTGCAACTGTGCTGCAGCTTTCAATTTAATTATATTTCTTTTTCCCCAGTTTTGCCATCAAATTCTCCCCTCCTTTTAATGGACCCCACCTTTGCTTTTTTATATAGAAACCAATAATTACAACTGTAAATTGGATTGGCATGGGAAAACACGCTTGGAGGAAATGAGAATTATGACAGTTTATATAGACATATAGTTTATAGAATACCAATAGAAGGGAACATTTGTAGCTCAGGACTGAACCTTGGGGTCCTTGGTGCTCTCTGAGCTTGGTTGCTTACTTACAGATCTTTTATTATCCAACTAGATAACATCAGCAGTGCTAGAAGAGAGTAACTTTTGCTCTTTGCAAAATATATAGTGGCTTGCCCTCTCAGTATTGGAGGCAGAATTGTTATCTTTTTGGTAATGTGTCAATTAGCTTGTTTACTATTAGATTGTCTGAGTGGTTTCTTGACTGGGTATTGTTTACTGATTGATTGTCTAGTATTAATCCTGATGTTAATCTGTATACAGATTGCTGGTAAGAAGGTGTTCTGAACTTTTTGTTTCCTTTTTAGCTTTTTGGTTGTCTCTATTAAATGGCACACAAATTACAGATTACTGTGCATCTTTACACCCAAAACCAGGTAATTTGGAGCTCCAAATTATGCTATAATTGTGCCAAACAATCCATTAACATCAAGTGAAACTCTTCCATAGCCTGTTAAATTTAGTACTTGATCCAAGATTTTGAAAACAGTCTCTGTTTCAGATGGATTAGAAGAAAAAGAGGATTGTTCAGGATATCATCTAAAGCAATGTTTCTCAGACTTGGCAATTTGAAAATCTGGGAACTTTCCCATGCTGGCTGGAAATTCAGGCAATTGAAATCCACACATCTAAAAGTTACTAAATTTGGGAAATAAATTCAAAACAACTGCAGCACTTAAAAATGTGAAGCTAGAGTATACAATATTCTGGTGTTCTAAAGGCCAATGACAATAGTTGAATTTCAATAGTTGAAAGAAAAAGCTCTATTTTTAACACACATCTTTTTATTCCAGAGGGAAAAAACAGCCTTATACTGAATCCAAAGTATATTTATTTATTCAATATTTATTTATTCATTCATTCATTCATTCTTCAACATAGTGACTAAATTATTAGAACAGCAAAATACTGTGTACATAACATACTTAGACCTCAGCAAGGCATTTGACAAAGTAGACCACAATCTACTTCTTGATAAGCTAGAAAAAAGTGGAATAGACAGCATCAATATCAGATGGATTTGTAACTGGCTGACAAACCATACTCAAAGTGTAGTCCTTGATGGGTCTTTGTCTACATGGAGGGAAGTAAGCAGTGGCCCAGTCCTGTTCAATATCTTTATAAATGACTTAGATGAGGGAATAGAAGGGGAATAGAAGGGGAACTTACTAAATTTGCAGATGATACTAAGCTGGCAGAAATAGCTAACACTCTAGAAAAATAGATTTAAGATCCAGACTTGAACACCGGGCCCTATCTATCAAAATGAAATTCAGTATAGAGAAAAATAAAGTCTTACACTTAGGCAAGAAAAACCAAAAATACACATATAGACTGGATGAAACGAGGCTTAATAGCAGTAACTGTGAGAGGGATCTTGGAGTCTTAATGAACAACCAGCTAAATATGAACCAGCAGTATGCAGCAGCAGTCAAAAAAGCCAAAGCAATCCTAAACTTCATTAACAGAGAGATACAATCAAGATCAAGTGAGGTACTAACACCACTTTATAAAGCCTTAATAAGACCACACCTAGAATATTGCATCCAGTTTTGGTCACCACATTACAGAAAAGATGTTGAGTCTCTAGAAAAAGTGCAGAGAAGATCAACCAGGATAATTAGGGGACTGAAAACTAAAAAATATGAAGAACGGTTACAGGAACTGGGCATGCTAGTCTAGTGAAGAGAAGGACCAGGGGAAACATGATAGCAGTATTCCAATATTTGAGGGGCTTTCACAAAGAGGAAAGGGTCAATCTATTTTCTAAAGCACCTGTAGGGTCAATCTATTTTCTAAAGCACCTCCATAATGGATGGAAACTGAACAAGGAGAGATTAAACTTAGAAATAAGGAGAAGTTTTCTGACAGTGAGAACAATCAACCAATGAAACAATTTGCCTTCGGAAGTTGTGGGAGTGCCATCACTTGATATTTTCAAAAAGAGGTGGGGCTGCCATTTGTCAGAAATGGTGTAGAGTCTCCTACTTGGGTGGGGATTGGACTAGATGACCTACAAGGTCCCTTCCAAGTCTGTTAATCTGAATCTGTATTTATTTTCCTATGAAAATAAACCCATCTTTTTGTGACTTGCTTCTCCCAAAATGTTACTATGATAAGGATTTTAAAGGAAAAAAAAAGTCAAAAGTTTTACTTCATATCTCTGACTTGGGAGAAGTCTCTACACAGAATAGAGTAGAATATTTTATTGGTCAAGTGTTCTGGTCAGACAATATGTAGTTAATTGGGAATTGGGAACTGTCCCATTAAGGGAATGCCTAATGGGAAATGTAGTTCATGTCATGTGGTCACATCTGTAATCCTGATTGGTCACTGAATTGACCTCTAGTTAGGTTGGGGGAAGCCTTTGTTCTATTCCTTTCCTGGACCCAGCAGCATGCTGGATCCCTTGCTGTATCATTATGGGACGAAGATAACCATATTTTCACACTATGAAGACAACTATGCAAAGATTGAACATTAGATGAATCTCGACATACCTGTGAGTTATACCTTGAGGATGCCTGGTGTGATCCAATAAAGAAACTTTTCAACTCTTTTGTAGAGTTTAACTGCTTATCTTGGATATTTTTTGGTAGATAAATATTGCCTGAGACAATACACCAAGTGTGATCAGATGCACAAAGAATTTGTCTTCAGTGCATCAGCTCTCAGTCTGCATGCAAAGCAACACAGTAATAAGAATCACAATAACAAAGTAATAATAATCATAATAATGATACCAATTGGAGGAAGTAGTGGAACAGATCAAGGAGAAACTTTCCGACAGTGAGAACAATCAGCCAATGGAACAGCTTATCTTCAGAAGTTATAGAAGCTTCATCACTTGATACTTTCAAGAAGACATTGGGCTGCCATCTGTCAGAAATGGTGTAGGGTCTCCTGCTTGGGTGGGGGGTTGAACTAGATGACCTACAAGGTCCTTTCCAACTCAGTTAACCTGTATCGGTAGATAAGAGGATAATACTAATATAGCCATACTACATGGGTAAATGTAGTTATACATAAGACAGTGTTGTGGGAGTTAGGTGTTCAGCACACTGATGGCACAAGTAAAAAAACCTGGACTGTGTCTAATTGTTTCGGCCTGCAATGCCCTGCAGTGGTATCCTGAAGGGAGGAGTTGAAGCCATTTATGTCCAGGATGTAAAGGTCTGTAGATATTTTCTAAGCCCTCTTTCTGACTTATGCAGAGTACAAGTCAGATAGATAGATGATAGATAGATAGATAGATAGATAGATAGATAGATAGATAGATAGATAGATAGATAGATAGATAGATAGATAGATAGATAGATAGATAGATAGATAGATAGATAGATGCTTGAGACAGGCAGGCTGGCAGGCAGGCAGGCAGATAAAATGAATGCTTTACTGGCTGAGTGTGATAGATACACAAAGAATCTATGTGTCTATCACACTTTGAAGGCAGGCTGGTTGCAATATTTTTTCTATAGCCCTAACTGTCCATTGAAGTCTGTACCTGTTCTGTTTAGTTGCTTTACTTTCAGATTTGTTTTTGAGCAGCATTTAAGTGTGGCTTTTAAAAAAAAAATAGGAATAATATAACATAGCTAATATGGAATCTCAATATCCACAGGCACTCAAATTAAAGATTTTTTTTAAATCCCTTTCATAACTCCTGCTAATATAAAAGAGAGCCCACGCTGATTACCCGAACTGCCTTTTCCAGGAAAATGCTCAGATGATCATGTTCGGTCAGGCAGTAAGAAGGGCTTGATTGTTGTATTGATTCATACAACACAAATCAGAACAGTAGTGCAAGAAATGCTCAAAGAGCTACTTTGTAGAAGCAAATACATGCTGTCTCCTCCTAAATATGCTCTGGCTGCTTACTTATATTTTGCAATAGAAGTGGCAATTGTTTGCTATTGCATAAGCTAATGTAACTAGGTCATGGATAAATCCAGAACACAATATGCATGCCATTCTGAGTACCAGGAATTTCCAAGTGAGAAAGCATCCAGATAGATTATTTTTGGACAATAGGAAGCCCTACCTCCAGGCCTCTTATAGTACTTGCCATCACAAAGCTGGTTCCCATAGCAACAGTCACCCATCAGCTTTTTATTGCATCAGTGCTCCTTGACCTAAATGCAGATTCATTTAGCTCTTAAGAAGCTTATTTTCATTTGTGAAATAGCTTTTGATATGTAGTCTATGCTGAAATGCCTTTATGCATCATTCATTCGAAACCCTAACAAATATCTACCACATAGTTAATGAAAAACAAGTGATGATATATGAACAAGATAGAGTTGGTATTATCCATTGTGTTAAGCCAGGTCTTCTTTTAATCTTGGCTTGCTTGGTTAGCTACAGAGGCCTAGAAGTATCTTATATTTTAAGCTTATAATCAGGGGTGGGTTTCTACCAGTTCTGTCCACTTCTGTAGAACTGGTAGCTCTGAAGAGTAGCAGACATAGAACCAGTTCTATGTCTGCTGATGTTTTTGCCCACATAGGCTTTTACCTGATCTTTATTTCCTGCTTTTTCAACTTCAGCTGCCAAACAAGGCACAGCTGCAGTTAAAAAAACAGGAAAAGGGGGCTGTTTCAAAGGCTGCTTCTCTGCACGCAGTGTGCTGATGATGATTTAGATGCAGCCTGCAGGGAAGCACATCATAAATTATCAAACTTCGTAAATCCCGAACTGGTAGTTAATCCTGTCGTATCCCACCCCTGCTTATAATCAGTTGGTAATGAAAACACATCCTTAAAATATTATTCCATATAAAGTAATAGGTATATTTATTATTTTAAAATTGTTTTTGTTGAGCTGCTCTTCAGCTCTAAGTGTTTCAGTTTGCTCTTCCATGGTTTCTAGAGTTTTGAGTCTGGTTTAATGAGAATAAACAATTATTTTCTTCCCAAGTGTCACTTCCTAGACATATTCTTTCTTGCCCAAATCTCTTCCTGTTATGCCTTTCCCTACCTAAACTTAAGATTACCAACTAATTCAGGTGAGTTTTTACCTTCAAGGAATTGTGGCCTTAGTTAAACCTATAGAAATGCTTGCTAATTTCCTGGCTAGCCTTTGGCTGCAATAAGCACCTTTTATTTAATTTGATGTCATTAAACTTGACTTAACTTGCTAATCTCTTGAAAAAAAAACACTCAAGAAAACTAGAAATTTTATCAAAGTAAATTCTTGATTGTCAACACAGATTGGCCACAATTTCCCTGGATTTGGGGCAAGTGTTTGATCATCCCACCTTGGAGGTACCAGTAATTGAATGTGGAATTTTCCACATGCCCAAACAGGTATTCTATCTTGAATCATACTTCCTACCATTTACAGACCTGTACAAATCAATTTACCCTCTGCCAATTGCTGGCTAAATATTTCTATTATCAACTATAGCACTTAACTATGCTTCGAAACAAAACTGAAACTTAATCAAGCACTTGTGATGGTTAGCCAAAGTTCCTTCAGTCTATTACTCACAATTTTCCTGTAATTATTTCCTTGGAAGTTCCCTCCATCAATAGGTAAGTGTTCTGCGGTGATAAAAATGCAGTGGCTTCCTAAGAAAAGATCCTCACTTCTCTGAGGTTTCCCACATCTTTGTTTTTACTGCCATTATTAGCTCCCATCAGGACCTTGGACAGGTTTCTGTGGTTAACCTTTTCCTATTTTTTTTTTTATAAACGCCAGGACTCCAACTTGGCTATATTAAAAAAAACATGTGAATGTCTTGAATGTTGCTGAATGCCCAGGTTTTTTCAGGAAGTGAGCACACCCACCTGGTCCAGGTTTCCAAGTGCAAATTTAAAATCTGATTAAACTATAAAGGCAAATTGAATAAAGATAATTTCTCATCAGCAAGGTGAGAGATACTTGTTCCAGCAGGGTGTAGATGTTTAATGGATTGGATTCTAATGGATCAGATTACATTTTATTTCAGGTTGCTGAGGAAGGATTGCTCATTTTGAGTTCTAAGGAATAGAGAGCTCTTGACTGAGATGCCAGCATGGTGCCTTACGATATTGAACCTATTCAATGAACAAATTCACTAGACAAGCTGTAAATTAACCATAATTGGCTTAAGTGGTTGAAACACTGGGAAGGAGGTTAGCAAGCCCACATTCAAGATCTGAGAGCTGCCATGGGGTGGGGTTGAGCTCTGGTCCTTCATTGCAGCTCCTACCAAGGACATGAAAGTGTGATGTCACCAGCTAATTCTTTCAACCTGGAAGCACCTCGCAGGAGTGCATTAAAAAAAATCTAGACTATTTCCTTAAGGCAACAAAGGAGCATTAAAATAATACAGTTCAAATAAATATTTACTCCATGTGGTAAAATTCTGCAGCGGTTGAGTAAATTGGGCTACCATCTCATTGTGCAAGTGAATGGATCCACATCTTGATGCTTCCATGTCAACCCTAAAACTGGCCTGACCAAAGCTATTTTGTCCGCTTCCATGTTGCCACTGAACATCCATGGTTCCCAAGAGATGGTAGTTTGTTTTGGCTACAAAAATCCCTCTATCTCAAATCCCCCCTCCCTGACCCTCAGCTCCAGTGTGGCAACACTGAAGCAGACAAAATGGTTTCAGTCAGGCCAGCTTCAGGGTTGACACCCATGAGTGTCAACGAAGGAAAGCAAAATACACACCTACAAAATATTTATTTTTTAAAAAACCAGATGGGGAAAATTGTTCCAGGCCATTATACCCATTCTATCTGTTATTTTTACCTTAAGAAGCATTATTAAGGATTCCCCAAATGTGTCACTTCCTTAAGGTTCTTCTATCTGAAGAACATTCCTGTGACTAATGGAACAGGGCCATTGTTTTTGTTACCTCACCTTTCCTTCAAGGAGATCTGGATATTTTTCTTACCCCAACTTTGGTCAAACACATTTAATCCTCTCACCTTCCCCAAACATTGTTTGAAATTGGTCTCCTTGAACTCAGGTGGTGAGCTGAGCTTTTCTGTTGCCCAGAAAGCCTTTAGATAACAAAGTGGCATTCCATAGCAACTCTCTAGAAGGGGGCCTGCATAGGGAAACTCCATATATCTCCAGTCAAGCTTGCAGTTCTAAATAAATACAGTGTTGTGTTCCAACACTGGAAGGCAAAGAAGAGATGTGTGGGAGCACGCTGGAATCTGCCTAGCTTGTTGGAAATGCAAACACACCCAGATCTTTCATTCTGCTTTTTATGTCAGTCTTGACTGGCACCAAGTTCCAGGACAAGCTAATACTGGGCTATTAAAAGTTTTTAAGACCTGAATTAATGAAGTATCATCCAAAAAACAGGCAATTTGTGCATCATCAAATGCACCAGTTATTTGTTAGCAATGCTGCAAGGAACACAGGTCATCCTCAACTTACAACAGTCTATTAAGGGACTGTTAACAAGGGCACTGAAAAAGTGGCTTACGGACATTTTTCATACTTACAACTGCTGCAGCATCCCCATGGTCATGTGATCAAAATTTGGATGCTTGGTTACTGACTCATATTTATGATGGTTGCAGAGTCATGTGAAAGCCCTTTGTGACCTCCTAACAAGCGAAGTCAATGGGGAAGCCAGATTCACTTCACAACTGTTTTATTAACTTAGCAATTATGGTGATTCACATAATAACCAGGGCAAAAAAGATCTTAAAATGGGGCAAAATTCATTCAACTGTCCCACTTAGCAAGAGAGATTTTGGGCTCCATTGTGGCTGCAAGTCGAAGACTGCTTATTAAACATCATTAGCAAGATTCACATAACACTCCAAGTCATAAATCACAGCTGACAGACAAGAAAGGATGACTTAGCACACCATTCCAGCAAGTACAGCCTAACTTACTGTGCTTTGGGAGTCCAGCCAAGAGCAGCTTGTGCACACATCCCATATATAAGGGTATGTGAGAATGACCTTGGGAGTAGGAAGAAGATCACAGCCTAGTTATTGACCTGATAAACAACATTTTGAATCCAAAGGGAGAAGGAGGATGGAGTAAGCAGGACCCTGCCTGGTTTAGAGAAAAGGGAGGGACAGGAGGGATACTAATAAAGGAAAATATTTGTAGCTCGGGGTTGAAATGTGGGGTCCATGGGGCTCTCTGAGCTTGGTTATTTTCTTGCAATGAACGGAAACTAATAAGGAGAGAACCAACCCAGAACTAAGGAAACAGTTAGAGCAATTAATCAGTGGAATGGGTGCTCCAACACTGGAGGTTCTTAAGAAGAGATTGGACAACCATTTGTCTGAAATGATAAAGGGTTTCCTGCTTCAGCAGTGGGATGGACTACTAGAAGACCTCCAAGGTCACTTCCTATCTGCTTCTCTGTTATTCTATTACCCAAACTCATCAGGAGGGCTAGTTTCAGATTTGCAAGATTCTGTTAATGCCATTTTTCAATCAAGACAGAGTTAACATTTATTGTTCTGCTTCTTGGCTGGACTACCTCGAGGGGGATGACACTGCATAAATGATATACACCAAGGGAACCACCCGACTCCAGCCGATTCTCTGCCACCTTAGCGGAAGCATAAACGAATAGCCGGGGTTTATTTAGAAGGACCGCCGGCGTCACAAGCTGGCCAAGTGCTCTGTCGGTGTTGTCCCCACCTCTCCTCCCGGCTCAAAGCTGAAAGGACTATCCTCCCAGGAGCTGCGGCGGAGCGCTCCTCCTCCTCCTCCTCTTTCCCCACACCACCACACCACAACCACCGTTTCCTCCTCGCTGGAGAACAGCGCCGCCTGAACCGCGCCCAACAGCGACACTCGCCTTTGCCAAAGTCCGGCCGGGCGCGCGCTCGGTGGCTCGATCGGACTCGCATTGCACCTCGCAGTTCCAGGATCTCGGGAGGAGACGGACGCAGGTGAGAGCAGGGAGTTGGGGTTAAGCAAAGAGGGTGAGGCTGATGGGGGGGAAAGAGACCAAAAAGCCGACGCTGCTCGTGGGGGGCTCAACTTTGACGCAGAGGACCGTCGTTGGGTTCCATCCACCCAACGGCGGATCGAACCCAAGGATCCGCCAAACGTTATCTAGGTCGGCGAGACTCGGAGGAGAGCGCGGGGGTAGAGGACGGTTCAGCTCCATTTGGGGACGGAAGGAAGGAGGTCGGGGCCAAGTCTGAGAAATCGTCTTCCACGACCCCCTCTGCCCGGCAAAGCGGCGGCTCCAGGCCCTTGCGGTGGCTCTGTTGGACCCAAGGAGAGCGACAGAATCCCAGAAAGCCGGGGAGGCGAGGAGGGAGCTGGGTACGGTTGACAGACTGGGGTGACTTCGCCCCTGCGTGGAAAAGCCAATTCCCGTCAGCTTCCTCGGCCCCCGGCTCTAATCCTGCTACGTTAGCAGCGGAATTCAAGAAAAATCTGCCGGAATCTCAGTTTCCCTCCCCTGTTCCTCCTAGTCGGTAAAATCCTGCTAGGGTTTAATTGTTCCCCTTTCAAAACATTGGCAGCTTACCTGGCTGTGTCTTGCATCGGGGAGTTTCTTACTTTAAATCTTCCTCGTGTTCTGTCCGGATTGATCAGTTGCACTGAATTCAAAAGGAGAGACATTCCATTTCTTCTTCCATTTTTATGCCACATGTAGTTTTATACCTCTTTTCTTCTTGAGCACCTCTAAGCTGCATTTGTAACCTTTCACTCTCTCATCCCAGCCCTTCATAATTTAAGAGGCTATTTTCTATATCTTCTGGAGCTCCAGGGTAATTAAAAAAGAGAGAGAGATGTTAGATAGAATTCCAAATTTATTGCAGTATTCTGCTTCTTGGGCCTTCAGGCTCATTTGATTGATGTTTCATGATCATAGGAAGCTTCCCTTTCTCAAATCTTACAATGTATTCCTCTAGTAGTAGTTTAAAAAATAGATGTAGCTCAGGAATGAAATGTGGAGCCTTTAGTGCTCTCTGGGCTTCGTTGTTTGCGAGCAGATGTTTTGTTATCCCTCTAGCCCAGAAATGGGCACCCTTTCCATACACAGGTAGAACCTGACTTACAGTCATTCATTTAGTGACCATTCAAAGCTACTACCACACTGAAAAAAGTGTGACCGGTTTTCACACATAGCCATCATTGCAGCATCCTCATGGTCACATGATCAAAATTTGGATGCTTGGGAACTGGCGGGTGTTTAAGATAGTTGCACTCTCCTGGGTCATATGATTGTCAGCTGACTTCTGACAAGCAAAGTGAGTGGGAAAAACCAGATTCACTTAATGATCACATGATTCACTTAATACCTGAAGTAGTTTGCTTCACAACTGGGGGAGGAAATAAAATGGGGCAAAACTGTCTTGCTTAGCAACAAAAATTTGGGGTTCAGTTGTGGTTGTAAGTTGTGGATTACCCATATTGTTATTATTTGGATTCTTTCTTTTACAAATTTATTATTGTACTTTGCCTCCACCTTGTGATCCAAGTTCACTGAGTGGATTACATGAATACTCTCAAAACAAATAGCAAAACAATAAAAGTTAATCAATGAGTGATGTCAAACCAACATCTGCTATCCCAGCATAGAACAGGCACACAAAAACAAGCTGATTTCAGATGTTAAAGCCAAAGGAAGAGTTTTAACTTGGACCCAATTAAGGTAGCAGTATTTCATATTCACAACGGCCAATTCTTAAGTGATCCTTCCAGCCAAAAAGGCCATCTTGCTTGTAGCCATCAGCCTCACTGGACTTGGCAGAAATATCCAGATCAAAGCCAGTAAAGAACTTGTAGGTGGCCTTATTTGAGAGAAGAGAAAAGGGCACTAAAAACGATAAGGGTTCTGCAGGCCAAGCATATGATGAATGGCTCAAGGGAACTAGATATGTTTAGCCTAACAAAGAGCAGACTTACAGTATGAGAGACCTGATAACAGTCTTCCAATACTTGAAGGGCTGTTACAGGAAAGAGGGTGTCAATTTATTATCCATGGCCCCTGAGAGCAGGACAAGAAGCCATGGATGGAGATTCATCAGAAGGAAATGCAACCTGGAAATGAGGAGGAATTTCCTGACAATGAGAATGATTAGCCACTGAAATAGCTTTGGCAACTGATGGTTATGATGTTCCAGGGTCGTGTAATCAATTTGTGTGACCTTCTGATGAGGGGAAAGTGCTTTCTAACTGACCTAGAATCCACCTTGGATTAGATTGCAAGATTTCCAAAGTAGGGATTCATTTATGAGATAATATAACTCGTTGGCAGCATAAATCCCTTGCTGATTATACAGTCCCTGTGGAATCATGTAATGCAGGGATGGGGGATGGGGAGCATTGAGTTCATTTCTACAAGCAATAAGCATGGGGCATCACAAGGTTGGGTATGGTGTAAAAAGCATTTTAACACAATAATTCTTAAAATGCCAGAGTGTCTTGTTTTAGTGTCATCTGCTTAAACAGAAAATCAGATCATTCCAGATCAGCAAGAAATAAAAAAAGGCTGACATAAAGCATTCAGTTTTACAATCATGCTGTTTCTTGTTGTGTACACAAAGCACCACAATGACCTATTTAGTGAGCAGCTGGGTTCATTGCAGGTGTAGCAAGGAATAAATAAAACCCTTGCATGATGAAAAGTAAGCTCTGCTCTCCAGCAAAAACTATAGGGTTGAAAGGACATACAGCTCCAATTGAGTTGTTTTCTTTCTATCATTCTACAGATGCATAAAAATTCTTGTTAGCAAATTTAGCTCTGTCCTCCTTTTGTTAGAAGCATGTATGCAGCATTGCTGGAAAATCTCCCTAATCCTTGGTAAAGTCAAATTATTGTTCTGCTATCACAAATTGTGTATATGCATTCATCATAAAGCTTCAGCGGACCCTGCAGATTTTACCAGATGGGCTATCAGTCAGGACACCTCTATTTAAATGGTGTCTGTAACAGCTCTTGATTCTGTTGGATCAGGAAAAGCATGGGGAATTGTGCAGTGGTTGTTTTGCCTGAAAATGGTAAGGCTTAATGGCATTGTTGTAAAAGAGATAACTAGGGAACTTCCAGAGCCTCATTCTTGCTCTGTGAGAAAGGTTGGTTTCCTTGGAGATCAGATACCTCAAGGACAAAGGAATCACTTGAGCATCCTTTGCTCATGTACTCCCTAACAAAGTAGAAACAACACATATCAAAGCATCTCTTTATTTTGTTTTCATGGTCAAGGTTTAGAAGCTCAACAAAAACCTTTCCTTTCAACTTCATGAGCCCATGTCATGGTGTAATTTTTTTCCTATGGTTTCCAAGCATGCTATATATGATATATACCATATATGTGTGGTGTGTGTGTGTATGTATATGTATGTATATATGTGTGTATATATATATGTGTGTGTGTGTGTGTATGTATAGTATGGTGTGTGTATATTTATTTATTTATTTATTTATTTATTTATTTATCTTTAGGGAATTTATATTGCCGTCTATTCGCACATGGCAATTCAAGGCAGCTTACAGGAATAATTTATATATGTGTGTGTATAAATATTTAATATATAAATAATATATATACACACACATTTATAAATATAAATGCACACACACACAGACATACACACACACATACTACTATATATATTCATTCACCATCAATGAAACAATTGTTTGGATCCTCCCCAGATGTTTTTAGTAAGTTGTTTTCCACCATGGCTTTCATTATATATGTTCTTGGTCATAATGGTGAAGAAATTATTCTCCACATTGGTTGTGTTTGAAAGTGGGAGGGAGATCAATGGCTTTTTCAGAAAGGTCTTTTCTTTCAGGCACAGTGGCAGAAACAAAAGCTGGGCAGAAATGATGGCTTTGTTGTCTTCACACTGGCCTCCAACTGCTATTGGCTGCTGGGGCAGGTCAGCTCTTACAAAGCTACAGCTGAATGAAAAGGAAAGCATGTTCATGTTTTATATGAAGAAGATGCTACTTTGGGGTTCTCTCCTTTTGGGTAATCATGTATTTGGCATTTTCAAGATATTCAGAGGTTCTTTTGCAATGTTTGCAAAAGAGAAGTTTTGAAACATCTTCCTGTTGCAATGTTGGTTATCAATGCCTCTGAAACCATGAGGTTCTTCATTTCTAGCTATAGAATTTCAGGTTCTCTTTTCGTTATTCAGTGCAATTGGACAGACACCACTCCCAGTCTAAAAGAGGAGTCTCCAATCTTGGCAAGTTTAAGGCTTGTGGACTTCAACTCCCAGAGTTCCTCAGCCAGCTTTGCTGAAAGTTGAAGTCCAAAAGTCTTAAAGTTGCCAAGGTTGGAGACCCCTGGTCTAAAACATACTGAAATGTAAAGCAAGATTCATGTGTGCTGAGCCATAATGCAATTTTTTTGTTTTCTCTTATATGAACAGGGGTGAGGAATAGGTTCGCACCTATTCGGTAGAACCGGTTGTTAATATTCTAAGCAGTTCAGAGAACTGGTTGTTAGAAGAAATTACTGGCCTAATCCTGAAAGGAAGGCAGGAAGGAAACATTCTGGTGTTGCTTATAGAAACTGCCTCTCTGTTAACCNGGAACTTCTCTGGAGTCCCCCCCCCCCCCTTTGCTGGTACTTTGCTTGTGTAGAGTGACAATTCAAAGTTACAATGGCACTGAAGTGACTCATAACAATTTTTCACACTGGCAACTATTGCAGCATCCCCACAGTAATGAGAGGTCAGGCGAGGAGATGTGTGCCTCGATGTGAGTGATGTTGAGTTGGCCACACCCAGCCAATAATATGACTACCAAGTCACACCCACCAACTAAGCCATGGCCACAGAACTGGTTGTTAAAAAATTTGAATCCCATCCCTGTATATGAATTGTGTGTTAAGTCAACGTGCAGCGGCTAATAAGATAAAAATGCATATAGGACTCACACTGACCTCCATAGATCTGAAGATCTGTACAGTCACTGTTTGAATAATCACTGGAGTCCATAAGATTTGTTTGTGATGTGCAAGCTGTACGGGTAAAAGGAGTCTCTGTTAACTTTGTTCCCCATCCTTAAAACATAGACCTTTCTCCCGCAAGACAATTCAACTTCTGGTGTGAGCTCAAATGTAAGGTATGGGAAGATCTCCTTAATTTCAGGGGCCTTAAGCTCCAAACTGCTCTTCACTTAACAATTCTTCTTCTATTTGACTTGTAGAGTAAGCAACAATGAGGAAATCCCTTGCAACCGGTTGGGTTTTACTTCTCCTTCTCCTGCTCCAGATGAATTCCTCTCTTTCCAAGAAGAAGCCTAAACCCAGTGGTGGCCAACGCCCATCTGGTTATCCCCAGCAACATCCTCCAAACAGACCTAATTACCCACAAGGTGGTTACCCTCAACCTTATCCTGGATATGGAGGAGGCTACGGAGGTGGCTATGGAGGTGGTCATGGAGGTGGATATGGAGGTGGATATGGAGGTGGATATGGAGGTGGATATGGAGGCAGCCAGTACGGCAAGCCCTGGAAGCCCAAACCACCCAAGCCCAAAATGAAGCATGTGGCAGGAGCAGCTGTGGCCGGAGTGGCAGCAGGCGCAGTGGGGGGTTACCTCTTGGGCAGCGCCATGTCAAACATGCGGTTTATGTTTAACAATCCTTATGAACAGCAATGGTGGTATCAAAACCGCGACCGCTACTCCGACCAAGTTTACTACCCAAAGTATAACCAACCAGTTTCAAGGGACGTCTTCGTGAGAGACTGCACGAATGTCACCGTGACCGAGTACATTGAGCCCAGTGGGAACAGGACAGCAGATGACATGGAGAGAAAGATGGTGACACAAGTGGTGCACCAGATGTGTACGGAGCAGTACAGGTTGATGTCAGGTGTCACTTCGCTGCTTGCCAACCCTTCTGTGCTTGTAATGGTTACACTGATCTTGTATTTCCTGATACACTGAATTGTTTTCCTGAAGGTTCTCTCTTGTTGAGCTAGCAATGTGGAGCAGGGACCTCTATAAAGCATTCACCTAGTGAGAGAATACATTCTTGTATGTGCAATTTTTAATGGGTATGTTTAAGAGTTGTTCTATCTGTTAAGTATTCTTGAACATACTGGCTTCTTCTGAGTACACATGGTCCCTTCATAACCACCTGTGATTACTGTCTTTAGCTGCAAAAAAGTTTTGGGTGAGGAAAAAAGGGACATAAGAACGTTTTATAACAAACCCTAGCCTGCTAGAAATCTCACTCCATTCTCAAATATTGACCAAGTCTGCGCTTACACACAATATACATAAGAATGACCAAGTAATTTTTGGCCAGCTACCATTGCATTGCACCTTGCTAGAAAACCTTTTTTATGTTTATATCTAATGCAGCAATCATTTTGTATTATCACATAGTCTGGCTTTCCAAAGGACCAAGTATATCTTCACAAAGAAGGGTTTCCATTTTTTTTAAAGAAATTTGGCAACCAGAGCTGATCTGCATGATAGCCTTGGAGCTCTTAAGTGACCCATCCACCATGACTGATTCACAGATGGACATTTTGAAGGCTATTCCACATGTAAGAAAAATTTATTGCCTATGAAGCACAATTGCTGCAGATACACAGCGTGTGATTAATCTTGCTGAAGGCAAGTAGCCTTGAAACAAAGATACCATGGTGAAAATACTTTATTGAGAGCAGATAATGAAAAAAAATGTCAGTTTTTGGAAGGTGAAGGAGCAGGTTGAAATATTATTTCTGTTAAGAAATGATTTCTGAAATGAGTTCTAGAAATCTAAAGTTATTGAAAAATGGTAATTGCCATAGTGGCACTTCAGACTTCAAGGGTATGATGAAAAATGACTTACAAATAGACTAAGAATATGAAATATATATGTTCATCTTCCCAAGAGAACTTCAATTTCTCTCCTTTTAAATGATAATTGTTCTGATTGGGATAAGCTTATCAGAAAGCTAGTATGAATGATTCAATTAACATTAAGAGTTACGTAGCATCCAATAGATCCTTGGACCACAAAATCACTAGGAATTTGAAGATTTTAACTCTGGAGAACTTTGGCATTAACTTCCACTTCCAGTACCAAAGTCACTTTCATTGGCTTATTTAGAAAGTCAAAGAATTATAAACTGGAATTTAGAATTGTCTCTGGAACAACTGGAGAACCTGATAGTGCTACTAATTCACAGAACATTTTTGTATGTGGGAAAATTACTCATGCCATCCATGCTGATGTCTCAGTTGGCCCAATACTGTTAGTTGGAATATAAAACACAGAATCATAGGGCTGGAAGGGATTTATAGTCCAACCCCTTGCTCAAGGCAGGAGGCCTCATACCATCCCAATCAAATGATTGTCCAGTCTATTAAGTAAGGAGAGAGTGATCCCCTTTATCTTCAACTACAGGCCGGAATAAGAAAATTAATGGAAGATCTTCTAATGAACTTTGATGTTTTGATGTTAAGCTTGTGAACTGATTTTGCGGAACTAGGTTTGGCATTTGCATACTGAGGCACTATGTTAGAATTATTCTTTAAACAAGATTGCAACAAACCCTTTGCTCTTTCCACACCCTGCTTTTGCTTTCTTGTTTTATTTATTTCCTTGATGTTTGGGATGCAAAAGCTGACATGGCCTCCACAAATGTCACATTTTTGACCAAATGTTTGTTAGCAGAGTTTGTGTTTGCTATTTCTCCATTGTATACAGTGAAACTTAGAAATATTACTGCTAGAAACACAACTGCCACTGGAATTCAGCTAGCTTGAAGATGCCATAGTCATTTAATTTTAAGACCTAATTGAAAATTGTATTTTGGACTGTAATAATTTTGTCTGTCCTTATGCTTTCAACCTATGGTGATTATAAACAGTACTTTTAAAAAACTATGGTATATTTCAGTTGATTTGCTGATTGACACTGTGTTTGTACCAGGTATAAAATTGTTAGTGTAGTAAAAAATATAATAGGATATGCTCTTTACCTACTGAGTATATCTGGTATATCTGAATATTTTGCCAGGTGATTACTGTAAAGGCCAACTTTAAATAATGTTGTTTTCATATAAGAACACAAAAAAACTAAATTGGGGAAAATGTTGGATTTTGAAGTGACATATCAGTTGTCATCGGGATATTTTGTAACTCTGTAACTATGCATGGGCTTCTTTTTGATTTGCAAATGTTTTTTTAATTAAATGTTTGATATAAAGTTTAAAATAAAATATAAGAAATAAACATTTGGACTATGTTAAATTATTCCTAATGATACAAGTATATTCATATAAATTTACAAAAATAACCTTTGGGTCCACTTTGTTATTAAATGGAACGAATCATCTGGGCAGCTGGACTTTGGTTTTAAGAAAAGAAAGCAAATAGATTTTTAAATTGCATTTTAGGGATAGATAATTATTTGGACAGGATTTACAATAATTATTGTAACATTTGATCAATATTTATACACTACTTGTGCTTCTGAGAAAAACTGATTGTGGCTGTTTCATCTTCTCAAATAATTTGAAAAAGTCTTGGATAATGTGTTTTTTTTACTTTGCATGCACTTAATCACATCACATCACATTAAGCCAGAACAGTCTTTAAAATGGATAAACATGATTCATGGCTTAGTTTTACTTACTCATTTATTCACTGATTTATGTATTAATTAAATGTATACATTGCCCATCTTATAAAGCCCTATGGTGAAGTGTATGGGGAAAATGAATGTAATACAATCTCTCTGTCTCTCTCTCTCCCCCCACCCCTCTCTCACACACACATACACACACACACACCATAGAAGACCAGGTATTCTTATAATTTTAAGATACTATGAAGCTTGCAGGTGGGATGCTAGTCATGGTAATCCAAAATTAAATCAATGCACATTATTTTAGCTTAGAGTGAAAAGGCAATTCAGTCTAAGCAACCTCCTTAAACATATTTACATAATCAGAGAATATAAGAGTTTAAAATGATTTTTTTTAATCAGTTAATGCAACTTCTTCCTGACTACAGAGCAGTGGATTTGCAAACAAGGACCAAATACAAGGCCAACAGACCTATTTTGGTATTATATAGGCCATTTTATTTGGCAGTTTAGTTGAAAGAGTGAGAAAAGTAAATGGAGATTAGCATGTCAAACAGCAGTTAACAATTAATCTTCAAATAAATTTTGTGTTGGAACAGTAATCGTCATACAAGGAAATAAATCTGAGTACTATATATCATATGGAGCATGTTAGGAATAAATAACCAAAATAGCTTAAAAGTCTAGCTTCATGTTTGCAACACTCATGCTCAGATAGACTTTCCAGCTGTTCTTATATAGCTCTTTCCACCACACAAAGAAGGAAAATTAAACAAAAACACAAACAATGTATTATGTATATCCCAATTAGCCTTTGGGATTTCTTAGTTCTTAATAAAATAGATGCTAAAGCTAGCTTAAAATTATCTTTCTGACCTTTTACAGCTGAATTAAGTCAAGATCCAAACACAGAGATAACAGAAGGAATTTGCTTTCTCATTAGCCTTACGAGCTTAACCACACCTACTGATAGGAAAAGTCAGAGTGTTCAAGGAGTGCTGATCAATACATTGCTTTGAAGGATTGATAAAAAATTATTTAACTTTGCATCTCATTTAAAGAAGATATTTTTTCATGATGGGAATCCATCTTCAGAATTTAAGCCAAGCTTTTCTTTTCTCAAAGAGACTCCTTTTTAGAATCCTTCTAAAAAGGAAAATGGAATAAATCCAACTGCATTCATTGTTTCAAGAGAAGAAGCACATTAATCCTGATGTCAACTGCCTATTCTAGTGCTTAGGAACCCAAATGTATTTACTTACATATTTATGCATTAGTTGGATTGATACCCCATTGTAATTAACTGGCTCTCAATTTTGGAATAATTTCAATCCAAGCCAAGTCTCTTTCCACTTCTGGCTTGTGACAACCATCACATCATGGTAGAAAAGAATACTAAAGAGCTTAGTCCCAAAGGTGCTTTTTTCCAAAAGGCAACTGGACTTTCTTGGTTTTTTTTTTCTTTGAAAACATTTTGCTTTTCATCTAAGGAACTTCTTGGATGAGAACTAAAATTTTTCAAAGGGGAAAAAAGACTAGACAGTCAAGGTGCCTTTTGGGGAAAAAAAGCATCTTGGGATAGCCATAGGACAACTATGACCTGGATGATTGAGGATCTCCATAGACAATTAGAGTTTAAACTCACTTAGGTATTCAATAACATTTAAGGGGTCAAGGAAAACAAAAAATGGAAAACAACACAGAACCATGTGGCTTTCAAACAGTATTCTCAGTCTACAAATTATTAATGACTGGACAAAACTTCCCAGTCATATTTAAGGATAGAGATGACAATTTAGACAAAGAAGGCACAAAAGCAGTTTATCAAGCAGGAGTACCTGCAACCCCAGAACCACAAGTGATTTCAAATCTTCTTTCTGCAACCCTTAACCTGCCCCCCTGTCTATCCCTTCCATAATTGTTGAAAAGTGATAATTCAGCTTTCCACCATTCAGAGATAGGAACATATAGGAAACAATCTAACGTCAGTACATCATAGTTTCAAAAAATTGTTCAGCTCAACATTTGCAGCCCATCCAGATTCATGATTTTTCAGCACCAAGTTTGCAGGTGTCAGATCCAACGCTGTAAAACATGTTTGCCATCAAATGTTGCCTGCCTCTTTTTTGAGGCATGTGATAGTTTTCATCACTCAGCAAAAATGGTTGACTAATCAGGTACATGTTGAAATTATCAGCTCCCATTAGAGGAGAGCTATTTTGGAAATAGTCAAACAAAAGATATCCAAACCTATTCAGGTGTTTTGATTCCAATTGTTCAGAAAGTCAGTTTGGTTCCAAGATTGGACTTGAGGTGTATTTGAATGGAACCTTCAATTCAAACCTTGATGTATTCATTTTAAATAATCTCAGAAGTCTCCTTCCTTCCTTCCTTCTTTCCTTCCTTCCTTCCTTCTTTCCTTCCTTCCTTCCTTCCTTTTCTTCCTTCCTTCCTTTCCTTCCTTCTCAAAAGCAACTTCTATTATCATGTGAACTGCTAAAATATTTCCTGAAAACTGAGCAGATTTCACTGAAGGATCGAAGCAATAGGAATGGGGGAATTATTCACTGTCTCCATCTTAAATTAGATTTGATGAATACAAAAAAGGAATCACTTTAGACTGATTCATGATGGCAATTGGAATTCATTCATAAGTAGCTTATGCATTGCATCTCCTTGCATCTGATGCAGTCTCCAGAAAAATATGAAACCACAACTAAATTCTTGCTGGAGAGAGAGATTCCAGACCTCTGATAAGAGAATAGCAACCATGGAAGAGACTTAGAAAGCATAACCTTTAGAAGATCAGGAAAGGAGTGATTAAGGTAATGAATGAAATGGCAAAAGGATGAATTAGAAACAAAACATTCTCAAAAGAAAAATGCAAATCAGACACAGCATTGTTTGGAGCATTGTGTTCACTGACTCCTCTGGGACTATTAGCCAAAACTGCTCCTTCTCCATGTTTGAACTCACTTTTAATTTCCAGTGTAGTAGCAGTCTCTGGTTTATTATTATAGTAGCTGCCTGACATTGTGAAAACAGTCAAACGGGGGTAAATCTCCATGCATTTTTCATTTGCCACTTGTGTCACCACTCTGGCTTCCAATTCATCTTCAGTTTGATTTCCAGTGGGCTTCACATATTCTCCCATGGTGACATTTACACACTCATTCAGGAAAACATCTCTTGAAATTGGCTGGCTAGAGTTTGGGTGGTAAACATGGGTGGCAAAACGGTAGCGGTTTTCATTCCACCAACGTTCTTCCTCACTGTCATTAAAATGAAAATACATCTTGGCTATGGGGCTGCCTAAGATGTAGCTCTCAGAGTCTTCCACTGGAAAATCTACGACAGGTTCCCCCACTACATATTTCACTTCATCATCCTTTGGCTTTGGGTGCACTGGGTTGACACCATGAGGTCTGGAACTGCCTCCTGAAGAGCTGGAGAAAGTACGATACTGCTCAATGCACATTTCCTTCACCACATGCTTCACCACCCTGGCTTCCATCTCATCCTCTGTTGTATTCCCAGTGGGCTCAATGTATTCTTTCACTGTGATGTTCACACAGTCTCTCACAAAGATATCTTGTGGAACAGGCTGGATGTACCGGGGGTAGTAAACCTGAGCAGAGTAACGATGGCGATTTTCATACCACCACCGCTCCTCATTCAGGTTGTTAAATTGAAAGTGCAGATTAGACATGGCACGTCCCAGGAAATAGCCTCCAACAGCTCCTGCTGCTGCACCTGCAATTGCTGCTCCAGCCATATGCTTCATCTTAGTCTTGGGTGGTTTAGGTTTCCAGGGTTTGGGATTATAGTGTCCCCACTGAGGATTTTGGGGATTATATGGTTGGTGTGGGAAATACCCAGGATTTTGAGGGTTGGCTGGATATGGTGGAGGATGTGCTGGGTTTGGGGGTTTGCCCGGATATGGTGGAGGATGTGCTGGGTATTGAGGGTTGATGGGATATGGGGGAGGATGTACTGGATTTTGAGGGTTGACCGGATATGGTGGAGGATGTGCTGGGTTTGGGGGGTTGACCGGATATAGTGGAGGATGTCCTGGATTTTGAGGGTTGACCGGATATGGGGGAGGGTATGCTGGGTTTTGGGGGTTAACTGGGTATGGGTGGGCAGGGTTGTATGGAGGGGGATTCCCTGGGTTAATGGGATTATTTGGGGGGTGGGCAGGGTTGTATGGAGGGGGATTTCCTGGGTTAATAGGATTATTTGGGGGGTGGGCAGGATTGTATGGAGGGGGATTCCCTGGGTTAATGGGATTATTTGGGGGGTGGGCAGGGTTGTATGGAGGGGGATTCCCTGGGTTAATGGGATTATTTGGGGGGTGGGCAGGGTTGTATGGAGGGGGATTTCCTGGGTTAATAGGATTATTTGGGGGGTGGGCAGGATTGTATGGAGGGGGATTCCCTGGGTTAATGGGATTATTTGGGGGGTGGGCAGGGTTGTATGGAGGGGGATTCCCTGGGTTAATGGGATTATTTGGGGGGTGGGCAGGGTTGTATGGAGGGGGATTTCCTGGGTTAATAGGATTATTTGGGGGGTGGGCAGGATTGTATGGAGGGGGATTCCCTGGGTTAATGGGATTATTTGGGGGGTGGGCAGGGTTGTATGGAGGGGGATTTCCTGGGTTAATAGGATTATTTGGGGGGTGGGCAGGATTGTATGGAGGGGGATTCCCTGGGTTAATGGGATTATTTGGAGGGTGGGCAGGGTTGTACGGAGGGGGATTTCCTGGGTTAACAGGATTATTTGGGGGGTGGGCAGGATTTTGAGGGTTGACAGGATAAGGTGGATTTTGTGGATTGGCGGGTTTATGGGGTGGATGTGGAGGAGGGTTTGCATGATTTGGGGGATATTTTACAGGATTTTTAGGCCTGTTTGGGGGTGCATGATGGGCAGGCCTGTGTTCAGGTGGGTTCTGTGCTGGTTTTTTAGGTCTCTCTGCAGGCTTGACAGGATGATGTGAGGGTTTGCTAGGGTGATAGAAAGGTTTGCTAGGATTATGGGAGGGTTTGCGACTTGGCTTTCGACTGCTGCTGCTGCTCAGTCTGCTGCTTCCTTTTTTAGAAATGGAGTCAATCTCCTCAGTCTGGAGCAAAATGAAGAGAATCATGATTGAGGAGGCCAACAGGAATTTTCCCATGATGACAGTTCTGCAAGATAAAATGGGGAAGACATCTAGTTTGAAATTCATGCAAATGTGACATAAATGATACAAATTTATCAAGGAGAGCAGTCTCAAATGTGCTTTTTCAACAGGTGACTAGACTTTTCGGTTTTGTCAGCTGGTGCTCCATTCAAAATGCAAGAAAGAAATACTTAGACTCCTTTAATCAGAGAAAAGATATATTTTACTGGAAATCAAGTGGTAGCAACAAAAGAATTCTGAATCTGAGAAAATGGGTGCGTAAATCACATATACAAAGTGATGGCAATGTTCCCACCCCAATAGTTCAAATGGTTCTTCCATTTAAAAGTTGTGTATATCATCATGTGGGCATCTCCAGGTGGTGATGAGGCTTCTGTCCGTTGACCTTGACATAGTTTGATAAAGAGTTGCAGCTGCACATAGCATAGGATAAAAACCTAAGCAAGAATGTACCCCCCCCAGCTTATACAGTTCTGGTTGTGACACCTTCAGTTCTCTTCCCATAAACATTCCCCCCTCCTCCTCCCGTTATTTATGACAGCCGAAAGATGCAAAGCAAAGGGAGAAAATTTTGAAGGCTTACAGGTTTTTCTTTGAAGACGTTTTGCTTCTCACCCAAGAAGCTTCTTCAGTTCTGACTGGGTGGTGGGGAAGGGAAGGATTTATACTCCTTGCAGACAGCTGGTCATTTTCATTCTTTTAACAAGTCATTAAGGCCACCTGGAGGTTTATCTGTGTCATCAGGGTCCCCTGAGTGGTGCAATTTGGCGTGGAGCCTTCTTGGAACTATTGAAAGGACTGTGTTGTAGATTGGAGGTAGATGATGTCATATCCCCCTCCCTTCCCCCCCCTTGAGAGAGGGCTGTTCAATTTTGACAAAGATGGCCTCTTTAACCCCTTTTTCAAACCAGTGATCCTCTCTGTCCAAAATATGGACTTTGTTGTCTTCAAAAGAGTGGCCTGTATTTTAAATGCAGATGGACTTGAAAAAGCACCTTTGGGACAACCAAGACCTGGATGGCTGAGAATCTCCATAGACACCAAGGAGAGCAGTGTTTTCTCCAAAATTATTCATGGCAAACAGCTTATAGAATGAGCAGTAAAAAAAGAGATTGTAGAGCCTCTTGTCTTCCTTAACCAATTAGCTTTGATAAAGAAATTACCAAAAAACTAGGAGAATTACATGCTTCTGCAATCACATGAAAATTGCAAAAAAAGATTAGGTAGTTATACAACTGGGGATAGCGTTCTTTAGCACATCTTCTGCAGTTACAGTGGACATTGTACTATCCTATCCTATCCTATCTCATTTGTCATATGCTTAGTGAGTATAGAGCACCTAAACATTATGGAAACCTGTTCTTCTCAAATTATTTTGCATGCTTCGAGTGAAAGTCTTGCCACTGAAATTATTTTTATTTTATTTATTCATGTATTTATTTTTCATATTTCTTTACCACTTATATCCCTTAGAGAGAGGCTCTGGGCAGTGTACAATATAATCAATAAAACTGAAATCAGAATAATTTAAGGTTAAAAGTGTAAAATTATAAAAATAACATTATAAAATTTCAAAAGGTGAGACATTCCAAGATGGAGATTAGCAGTTGTTAAAACAGATGGGGAAGGTTCTAATGGGGCCAACCCGCCACACAATTGTGTGAGCCTCTGTGTCCCCCCACGCAAGGCTGCACAGTCAGGTTTTGACCAGATTTCAATGTTAAGTGTTTAGGTTTAGGCAGTTCCTTCAAATACAGGAAGACTTCAGCCAGAAGAGACGACCATCGCTTGGAAAATTGGATCCCTGCCTATCTTCTAAGCTTGAGTCTAGTCAATTCTCCTTCTCAACTCATCAGTCTGTAGGCTCAATACATTTTTATATTGTTAACATTTTTCTCTATTTTAACATTTGCTTCTGGTGTTATCCTACAAAGGAGGAAGAGGAAGATGGCTTCTGTCTTAATCAACACTTATCCATTTGTGAAGCAACAACAAATGTACTCAGTGATACTGCCAAAGCTGAACTTCAGTAAACTTGGAGTTTTTTGGCTCATGTACAAAATTTATATTCAGCCACAACTGCATGCTCTCTGTTAATTTGACTCCTATAAGTTGCTCTGAGCTCTTTCAGGAATCATGGGAGGACAGTGTAACAGGCTGCTGTGTGTCAACTTAAGCAGAAGAATCTCATCAGTATTCTAATATAAAGCCGAAATGCATAGCATACATGTGTGTGAATGCTCATTAAACAGTCTTTGTTTACTTAATACAATTACTTATATTGTTTTTTTACTGTGCATATTTTAATTCTGAATTCATTGTTTTAAAGACTTGCTTCTTGTATATATTTTTATGTAAGTAAGCTTATATTATTCCTTTGTAAACTTCTCTTTGAACCCCTGGAAGGCATAACAATATAGGAGGGAAAGGGGACAGGGGAGGGAAGGGGAGGGTTAGGTTTAGAACATCTCATTCACAGATCAAAATGATAAATCAAGTGCAACAGATTTGGAAAAAAATATATTATCTTGCTTAACCTTTAATGTGTTGTGGTAAAAAGTTTTAGGAGGTTTTTTGTTTCTTTGTTTTCTTTTAAGCCTCTCATCTCAGTGTTTCATTTCCATAATTGCTTCACTAGAAAAATAAACTAATGGAATAAGGAATGTCACACTTTATGTTGCATAACGTGATCAATAATTTCTTCTCTTAAACTGCAAAGTCATGTTTTTTCACTGTGACACATTTATTTTGCAATTTTCAGCCAGGATGTCTTTACCTATAAACTATGTGAGCAAACGTGTTGCAAGCATTACAAAAAAATAAGAACATTCTAATGACCTGGTACAACATACAAAGTGAAGGAAAATCAATCTAGAAAATCAGACCTGCTCCAGAAAAAAATAGCTATTTAGCTATAAGTTTTTATTAATGTATTTGTAACATGAAGTTCTGGGCATCATATTCTGAACATTTTACGGTTCCTTTTGTTTTCCTTAACCCAATTCTTGAAATAATATCTTCTAATATTAAACTTCAGTAAGTGAATTGGAAAATGAAACAGCCATCCTAAATGAAGAGCTTAAGAGTATATAACTTTATATACTCAAAAAAGAAAATTCTTAAAACAGTCTGACATTGTAAATTTCTAGGATCTATAAATTGCTATGAATTCTATGAAGAAAGGGGGGAAGAATATTAGAGTATTTATTTTCTTTAAAATATATCTCCCACACCTCAAATAAATGTGGACTCTAATGACAATTAAAGCAAATATTTTCCACAACCTGCTCATAGCCTACATTAATATGCAAAGCTATACATGATGAACGATTGAGGGAACAAGTTATGTCTCGTCTAACAAGAGATTAGAGATGATGTCATAGCAGACTTCCATTATATGAGGGGCTATCACAGAGAAGAGTGGGTCAATCTATTCTCCAAAGCACCTGAGCACAGAACAAGAAATAATGGGTGGAAGATTATCAAAGAGAAATCCAACCTAGATTTAAGTATAAATTTCCTGACAGTGAAAACAATTAATCAGTGGAACAGTTTGCCTCTGGAGGTTGTGGATGCTTCATCACTGGAAGTTTCTGAGAAGAGACTGGACAGCAATTTGTTTGGAATGGTGTAGGATTTCCTCTCACAAGCAGGGGGTTGGACTAGAAGACCTCCAAGGTCCCTTCCAACTCTGTTATTCTATTCTATTCTAAATTGCTCCATGAGTTCTTTCTGATCAAATCCAAATTTTGGGGAGAACTAAGAGCATTCTTTTCCCCTCATCCTTTTTTTAGCATCCAGAAACTTCTTTACATCTTCATCAGTAAGTGGAATAAAAACAGGTCCTGAGGTTTGTTGCTAACTAAGAGTTCCAAACTTGATTTCCTAAAAATTATTTCTCAGAACACACGAAGAAGGGGGGAAAAGATGCATGCTGCCTCATGAAATCTTTTCATGAGTGCCAGACCGTGTGTTTAAAGTCATTATTTGTACCAAAATCTTTCACAACAAGGGAATGAATCAATTAAGTGATTGGGGCTGAAAAGGTGAATCGCACCTACAAAAGTCTGTTGAACTTATACCTTGTTGCTTTCTGGTATTGTTTTCAACCTTCCATAGAAGCTACAGATGAGCAGTGTTAGCGCATGAACTGGTTTTTTAAGTTGTTGCTTAAGTCTGTTGCTTTAGGATCCTACCAACCCATTTTTAAAATGACAACAATTCATTTGAAAGAGGTGAGGATCTACCAAGGATTTGTAAAAGTAAATGCTATGTAGCATAGTCACTCATGGTAGGGTAGATATTTCAAAATGGGCTAGGCTTTTCCATCTTGCATCATGCCCAGTTATCAGAAACAGAATAATCTGATAATGTAGAACAAATAGTGCAAGAAGGTGCTACCAACTTGCTCCAATTTTCATCACCTCAGAATTAATGGAAAGAACAACTAGGTAGAAAATAAAAAAAACTGCAGTTGGATATGGTCCAAACTATAGATCTATTGATAAAGGCAGGTGTTCTTTTCATGCCTAATACCATTGTTGATCATATCACTGTGCCAAATCATGCAAAGTGCCAACTTTCATTTCATTTCAGAATGATGTAGGGTTGGGTTAAAAGACCTCCATGGTTCTTTCCAACCCTGTTATTCTATGTTCCATCAACCAAATCAAAACATAATTTGTCTCCCCCTTGAAAGTACTTATATATAAATGGGGAGAGGATGTTCCCTCTTTCCCCAACAGTTAGAAGCATCTTGGCAGGCCGATTTGTACACACACACAAAAATCTTCAGAACATGCCTGCATCCCACCCAGAATTACTTTTGATGTTGTGATTCTTTTCTTCCTCCATTTTCTTTTCATTTAAGAGGAGCTTTGCTCTATCAAAAAGACAGTGTAGGCAACCATGCTGGGCCAGCAGGAACATTCTGCTTCCCTTCTATCTATCAAAACAGTCTCTGTTTCTCTGTCCATGGAAATTCCAAAATATAGTGGCTGCTCGTCAAGAAAATACACCAGATTAAAACACCCACAACGCCTTTTTAACAGAAGTGCTTGTTTTGATTGCCCTTAAATATCAGAGCACCCTCGGTAGAAGTTTCAGATGCTTCCACCACCTCTTGCTTTTCCTATATTGCATTATGTAAGGAGAACACAATGTCCTCCGAGTGAAAAAATAGCCTCCAGAATTCATCTGGATCCCATGAAATCATCTTCGCTCTGCCAGGCAGTTTATCACTTAAAAGAGAGTTGTATAACCTGAATGGAAAAGTGCTCCTTCCCAGCAAACAAGGCACAGGCATTTTAGCTAAATGGCTTCTCTAATGGGACTGCTGTGTGTGCATTTATGCATTTAATTGTCCTGAATGATTGAAAGAAACTTACCCTCGTGTCGACAAATTGAGGAGAGGCTGTTCGGAAACTCTGTCTTCTCAAAGAGGCTGGTCGTGTTCTTTTTCAGTTCCGCAAATCTCCAGATGCTGTAGCTAACGGTAGGTGGAGCATGTTCAGTGCCTATTATGGCCTGTTGTTTATGCCAGAATCTACGCCATTTGAAAACCGTCTCTGAACCACCCCTGTGTTCCTATGAATGGATTAAGAAATGACACATTCTATGGGGCTGTTCCCAGAAAGGGTAGGAAACCTTTTAACAATCCTGGGCACGTAGCCAAGACTTCCAGCCTTGCTTCTGAGTTTGACACAGAAAGTAGAAAAGAGAGTTTTTCATTCACAAGACGAAAAGTGACCGTTTTTCAACTTAAGGAAGGGTATTTGACCCTTTACTGTATTTCTAGGCTCTGGCTCTAAAAGCTTGAGGGAAATCTAGAAGGAGGGTTAATGAAAGGAGCTGATTACCAAAACAATTTATTCAGAAACAGCAGCTAAGATTCACTCAGCAATAGTCGTAAAAGGAGGTGGAAGTCTCTCTTCTGCAGAATTAAGGTAGGCTCGTTCAGTTGCAACCATCTTCATTAGCCTCATCCAATCATATTATTATGGGTGGTCTTCAACTTACAACAATTCATTTAGTGACTGTTCAAAGGTACAACTTCACTTAAAAAAAGTGATTTGCCTTCATTGAAAGTGATTTGTGACCATTTTTCAAACTTCTGCCCACTGCAGCATCCCCAGAATTACGTGATCAAAATCCAGATGCTTGGCAACTGGCATGTATTGATGACGGTTGCAGTGTACCTGGGTCATGTGATCAGCTTTTGCGATCAGAGTCATTTAACAACCGTGTTACTAACTTAACAATTGCAGTAATTCACTTAACAGCTGGGGCAAGAAAGGTCGTAAAAGGGGGCAAAACTCACTTAGCAAATGCCTCACTTAACAGGAATTTTGGCCTCAATTGTGGTCGTAAATTGAGGACTACCTGCATTTTTCCCCCCCAAATTTTGCCTCACATTAGCGGTTTGTTGGTTTGGACCCCTGGCCCATTTAGTCCAGCAGTCTGTTCCCACAGTGGTCAACCAACTACACAAGGAAGTCTTTCTGCAGAGGGTCTTCAGAGACAGGCATACTCACATCAGGGCTAGTGGCCATTCATCCCACAACTTCTAATTAATTTTGTTGAAGGAAAAGTAGCACATCCACTTTATCCACACGATGTATTTTTTTTTGTAACTCTCAACATATCCCCCTACAAATCTTCTCTTTTCTAGACAAAAAATCCAAAAATGCCATATCTTTCTTCATTGTAAAGTTCTCCAGACCCTTCATCATTTTCAGTGCATTTTTTTTATTTTATCTGGTATATTTTAAACCTTTGTACTTTTGTACAATACCACTCGTTGATTGTAATAAAGGACTGATGATTGAGAGAGTTGAAGAAGATAAACAACTTTTTTCAGACATCTCAAAACTAGCATAACAAGCTGATTCTGGAAGAATGACATTCATTTTTGTTTTTCCCTCCCATTTATTTATTTTATTTATTTGTCAAGCAAGTATTAGATAACAGGTATAAGCATGGTTATGAACACATGAAATAGATACGAATAAAAAAGAAACAATAGGACAGGAATGGTAAGCACATAGGCACACTCCCTATAGACCTCTTAAGCCCATGTCACACCGAACCAACGGATGCAAAGAGGATGTAAAATGGACAAAAAAGCTTGCCATCCGTTGGAAAATGCGATGTACTCACTGCCTCGTTTGGGCTTCCCTCTCTATCTGTCCAGCATCCGTTTATGGACGTTGCATCCGCTCAAAAGTTTGAACTGCCCCAAACCTTTTGCCGCGGAAAATGTATCCAGTTGTCGACGTCTGCATCCAGCTATGCATCCGCACGCATCCGTTCTGCATGAAACCAAAAAAACCGTTACGCATCCGCTATATCCCGAGGCATCCGCTGCGCATCCGCCACAACTCGCAATGCTCAAGAGCAGGAGGAAGCGGGGACGGACGCCGGACGGCATGCGAACGGGATCCCAACGCAGAAATTTAACAGCAGTTTAAAACAGATAAAACGTTCGAGAGGGAACCTAATCTTCGAATTAAGGATGTCTGCAGGATGCCCAGAGGATGCCAGAGGATGAAAGCGGGACACCTACACTGCCTATAAAAAGAGGGGAGCAACTCGCCTGGCATCATCACTTTCAGAACAGCAGCAGCTGTGCAGGACCTCTTGCATACCTCATCTACTCTTTCTCTCCACATCATTCCAGTCATGTCCACACTGTGATTGTGACAATCTTCGCGCACTCCACCATCCTTCTGCCACAGTGCGAAAAACCACCTACAGCTCTGTGAACTCTACTCGAAGAGAAAAGGAGCCACCCAAAAAGAAGTCTGATCGAATATGGTTCACCAGAAGAGCAGAGACGGACTGTACAAACAGACTGATGTGGAGTCAGAGCGAAGACACTCCGGGCATTCCAAACTTCATGAGGATGCTCTCCAAACCATGTTTGACGAACTTGTGCAGCGCCTGACACCTCGTTTGACCAAGACAAACACCAACTGTCCGCCCCAGCCTGGTTAACTGGGCTCAAGTGGCACTCACTCTGCGCAACCTGGCCTCAGCGGACCACCTACCGGCATGCAGATACGCTGGAGCTGTGCCCACCCACAAACCATCAGCTTGCTGTTGTCAGAGAGTGGTGCAGCCATCATGAAGATACAAGAGGTGCTCCTCCAGTGCCCTCCACTCGATGAAGGATGAAAAAGTGCCAGAGCAAAGTGTGTATCAGAAGTGGAAACTTCCCCCACCGTTGGAGCCATAGCATGGCAAGCACGTGGCTGCAAAGCTTCCGCCAAGTCAGGTCCACTATTTCAGTACAAGGTGCTTCTTCCAGCATCATCCTCTTCGCATGGTCGGATGCTGACTACAAGTTCATGTACATCGATGCCTTCAGCAACGGACTACACTTCAGATGCCCCAAGGTATACACGCCAGTCACCTCAAGGAGGGGCTGGAAGGCAACCCCATGGTGGCCTTCCCAGATCCAGACCTGCTGCCAACGACAAGCAGAAGTGTGCCCTACTTTCAGCGTGGGGGATGACGCCTTCTCCCTCAGGAACCTACCTCATGAAGCCCTACACCTCCAAATACCTCACCCGTGAAGAGAGGATCTTCAACTACAGGCTGTTCAGGCAAGACGGGTGGTGGAGAACGCCTTTGGCACCTGGCCAACAAGTTCCAGGTACTTCTCACCAACATGCAGCATAAGCCCAGAGACCATGAGGAGGATCGTGGAAGCTTGCTGCATCCTGCACAAACTCATGCGCACCGCTACCCAGTCTTGCAGAACAGGCTTGTGGACCGTCAACAGGCAATGGGGACATGGAGAGCCTGGGAATGGAGGCAAGGGCAAAACCTGATCGACACTGAGGATGTGCAAGGCCCAACAGAGCCTCACATGAGGCGAAGAAGCAGCGCAACCTCCTGAAACACTGGTGCAACTCCCCAGCTGGAGCAGTGGAGTGGCAAGACAGGATGGTAAATGCTTAATGGATGCTTCCTTCAGCCTGTCTCATCACACGGATGAGATTGTGCCATGTATGTTTGGTTGGCCTACAATGAACGGCATTAATTAAAGAGTTGTGTTTGTGTTGACATGTGTGGATGATTGATTAACATTATTAATTAATAAGGGCCAAAAGTGTGGCAGCTGGGAGGGGGACCATACAGTCCCACTATGCTTGCACTGGAGGTTTATCTATCCCACAGCTAATATCCATCCCAAAGGTATCCCTGCCCATCCCACTGCTATCCCTACCCATCCACAAGCATGCAAAGGCTTAAACCATTTCTAAAAGTTTCCACCAAGACTTGATTAAAAAAAAAAATGAGGCAAGTGTATGAATCAAAAATAGACTTTATTAACAAGAAGCTATAAAAACAAACATGAGTCTCTGGACTCCTCTTGTTGCTCAGCTCAGGGTGAAGGGTGCAGGTGCTGTGGAGGTGGCTGGTGCTGGAGTGCTTGTCATCAGCTCCTCCAGAAGCAGAAGCAGCAGCAGCCCCAGCCCCAGAAGAGCGAGCCCGTGCTGCAGAAGCCCAGCAGAACCAGAGTGAGGGCCAGGGGCAGGATGGTAGCCCTTTCCCTCTTGCAAGGGCTGGCAGCAGATGGCTGAGGCTTGCTGTGCTTCCGCATGGTTGTGGGGTTGCTGGCTGGCAGGAGGCTGGCAGGAACCAAGCTGGCAGGGAGGGTGGCAGCAAAGGTGGCAGCAAGGCTGGCAGCAAGGCTGGGCAGGCAGACATGCAGGAGGGAGCAAGGCAGCCAATCGTCCGGCAGCGCAGCGTCTGAACTTTCCTCTGAATGGCGACCTGCTTCCGAGCTGTTTTCCGTTATATCCACGGGGCTGACGCAATCATCCTCATGCATGCGCAATTAACGCCAGGCATCCCTGTGCATCCGCTGTATCTGCTAGGCTTCCGCTCTGCATCCGCTCTTTCCGTTCCGCGTCCGCTTTGCTGAGACCCCCAGAAGCCCTGCGGATGTTGCATCTGCTCCCATCCGCTTCATCGCTAGGCTTCCGTTCCACATCCGCTTTCCATCTGCCCTGCGTCCTCCCCACGTCCGTGTTATCCACTCCGTTATGCAAATTTTTGCCCCTTTTGAGAGCGGATAACAACGGATGGAACATTTTGCCGTCCGCTGTGTCCTTTTTGCATCCATTGGCGGTGTGACATGGGCTTTAGGAAAGGGGTGAGGTCAATAGTAGACAGTTAATGTTAAAGTTTTTTGGGGTTTGGGGAGAAAACCACAGAATCAGGTAGAGTATTCCAGACATTGACCACTCTGTTGTTTGAAGTCATATTTCCTGCAATCAAGTTTGGTGAGGTTTTACCTTGAGTTTGTATCTTTTGTGTGCTCTTGTATTGTTGTGGTTGAAGCTTGAAGTATTCATTGACAGGTCAGACATTGCAATAGATAATTTTATATACTATACTAGATTGGACCAAAGTGACATTAAGTTCTAGGTTGTCTAAGTCTAAAATTTCAAGTCTGGTGGCATAAGGATATTCTGGCAAAGTGGTAGAGGAGTGGAGAACTCTTCTTGTGAAATATTTCTGGACTTTCTCAACTGTGTTAATATCAGATACATAATGTGGATTCCAGACTGATGAACTGTATTCAAGTATTGGTCTAGCAAATGTTTTGTATGCTCTCGTTAATAGTGTGATATTACCAAAGAAGCAGCTACGTAGGATTAGATTAACAACTCTTAATGCCTTTTTGGCTGTGTAGTTACAGTGGACTCTAGCACTTAGATCATTAGAGATGAGTACTCCAAAGTCCTTGACATAGTTGGGGTCATCAACAAGGTCTTGATTATTCAGCTTGTATTATATTTTCTGATTTTTTTGCTGATATGTAAAACAGAGCATTTGTTTGATGAGATTTGAAGTTGCCATTTTTTTGACTATTCTGATTAGACTCTACACTCTCAAAGTCTGTTTACAAGCTGCTATTTTCCTTTATATGGGAGAGTTTCTGAGAGGTCTTTTCAGTACAATGAAATTTTATGTTTTGAGACATATGGAAAAACCTGGACTGTAATTCACAGTCAAGAACACATAGAAGCCATTATTTCCAAACAATGCCTGATAGGTGGGTATTTTCACCTGAAGGCCTCCTAATTTTGTTAATCCAAAGATGTTGTATTCACATGCAATGCGCTCTGGTTATTGAATTAAACTATTTGCTCTGTACAGATAGTCCTTGACTTACAACTCTTTGTTTAATGACTGAATTTACCACAACACTAGAAAAAATGACTTACAAATGATCATTGCATATAAAACCATTACAGCATAACTACATCATCAAAACCTGGGAATTTAGCAACCAGCGTGTACTTACAATGGGTTGTAGTGCTCCAGGCTCACATGATTGCCATTTGCAACCTTCCCAATTAGTTTCTAACAAGCAAAATTAATGAGGAAAGTCAGATTTGTTTCAGGACCGTGTGATTCACTTCAGAAGCCCAGAAACTTAACAAGAAAGGGTTGAGAAGCTGTGAGAGAAAAGATAATTTGGGGGCATTTGTACTGTCTAATCCTATCTCTGCAACCATCTAGGGGCACTTCTAATCTGTGTAGGTTGTGTTTGGATAGCTGAGGAACTTGTTGGCAAAATGCCCTTCTGCAAAATATCATATTGCTTTTGATGTTGGAAGCATTCCCAGAAAAAATTATGTTTTAAATCAAAATCAAAATTCTCTTACGGAATATCTGAGAAATAGTAATCATGGAGAGAGCTAGACATATATTAGGTACCATATGAAAATACATTGGAAATAAAACAATGTTTAAATTAACTACATTGAATTGCATGAAAGGAGTGGAAAGAAAATGGTTGCTGGGAACATTTCACTTTCTTGTAAACAAAGAAACGCTGAGCTTTAATTTCTAAACTTTGTTGCCTTTTTTGTTGTTCTATTACCTAATGTACAATCTGCTCATTTAAATTAATAAGAGTGACTGTTTCCAAGTGTGTTTTCTGTAACACTTGTAATTATGACATACTGCATTTATTTATTAAGAAACGAAAATAGCATTTAATAGCATTGATTAAAGATTGTAGTTCTTAAAAATAGATATTCTAAAATTGTCCAAGTGGGCAGTATTTTTTTTTAATTGTATAATCTGAAATTAGCTTCTTTGTATAAAATCTTGCTCAAAGAAACATGAATTCTGCAAAATATTACTAAATGCCCTCTCTTCTGATTTTCATGTACTATTGTAATTCAAAATATCCAAGGCTACTAGACTGAGTTTTACCTATGCAAGCACATAAAGTTTGAGAATCTCTGCAACACATAAATTAAATGGTAAACATTAAAAGTTGATGGTAAATTTCTGTCTGGTCCAACCATGATCTAATGAGATCATTAAATTTGTCCTATGAAATGTTTGCTCAAATTCATTTCTCTTTTTAGGGATATCAGTAGCACAAAACACAAGAACTACCGCAATTATTAACTGAGTGCTGGTTTCAATTCTGAAGTCCCTATAAAATGTAACTTTAAAGGATTAGAGAAATCTTGCACTATGAAGCCTATAAAACATCTTAATTTGCTGTCTTCTTTTTTTGTATCCCAAAACAACCACTGGAAGAACATTTATCATCTGTGAGATAAACTACAAGAACCTCTTGTGATGATAGACCATGGAATGTGTGACGACCCAGGGTGGGATACAAAACAAACACAGTCACCATAAACAGGTGAAGCCCCTTTTATTCCTTCACTTTGTTTCCAAGCTCCGAATATTCTTGATAGAAGACAAAAAACTCCAACCCAAACAGATACAAGAAAAATGGAAAAAGCAACACAAACCAGGCAAGATAAGAGCTGGAGGAGTCCACAAATAACAGAACACACACTGGGAACACACCAACTCAGAGAGGAACCATAAACTAGAGGTATTTCCACGCTTTCTTTCCAGCATTCACCCCTATGCAGATCTGTCCTCTTATTTAGTTGTCACAGCTGCAGCCCATGAAGAGGATCAAAGCCCTCTCCTCCCGAGTAGACCACATCTCTCCCTTATCCTCTCCTCCCTGCACGCCCTAGGATGGAGAGGGGATGAGCCTGGGTCCTCCTCCAACTGCTCAGCTGGCCTTTGCCCTTTCCCAGCCTCCTCCACAACCTCCGGAGCCCTACTTCCACTCCCTGTCAGCTGTTCCTCCTCTCCCTCCGAGTCAGTCTCCACCAGGGGCATGACAGAATGATTAGTGAACAGGCATGACTCCCATTCCTGGTTTACAGGAACCATCCAAGCTTTTGCATAATGTTGCAATTTCTCACCAACCTAGCCATTTTGGGGAGTTTTTTGATCTCCAAGGATTGGACACACCACCATGTAGTAAATCTGAACACAATGCCTGCAGCTCACTCCTACCCCAACTACAGGGCATTATTCTGGGTCAATTCCACCCTTTTAGATTTTGCAAGGTGATGTTGCCTCCTAAGTATCTCTGTAATACTCATTCCTTTATATTAAGTCTTTTAAATTTTTGTGGAGATTCTCAGTCATCCAGGTCATGGTTATCCCAAAGGTGCTTTTTCAAAAGGTAACTGGGCTTTCTTTGTTTTTCCTTGAAGAAATTTCACTTCTCATCCAAGAAGCTTCATCAGAACTCAAGAAGCTTCTTGGATGAGAAGTGAAACATCTTAAAGGAAAAAACAAAGTCCAGTTGCCTTTTGAAAAAGCACCTTTGGGAGGACTTAGTTTTTTTAATACTCGGTTCAAACAAAAGTCTCAAACTTGTATACAACCTTTGTCTTTTCCCAAAAGTTCTTGTGCTAGTTGTGAAGAGGTGCTGTTTCAATTCTTTTCTGGATTACTTTCAAGCTTCTGGCAAAGCTCCAAGCAGATTCCCACCAGGATTTGCTGCTCCCCATAGTTTGTGCTTCTGGAAGTTGAATAATAGTCTTCTAGCCTGCTTGTAATAGCTGTTAATCTCCAGATGTCACCTCCAACTCACCTCTATGCCATTTGCTGATCAACTTTTTCCTACACCCACTTTTTCCACTGAATCTTAATGTTTGCTTTAGTAAGCTATGGGGCTGGGCAGGGTGACGCTGATGTTCGCTGCTTCTGAACATCAGCGTGTCCTTGAAAACACCAGGATGTGGCTCAAATATCACAAGCAGCTGCAACACCGACTTGAATGCTTGCGAGTAGAGTTGTGAGTTAATGAATACATGGGGAAAATGTGGTGCAAAGTGTAACTGCAGCTACTTTTCACAAGATCGACTTCATTGCCTTATACTATTATGGTTGGGGATGAAGAAGTTGGAAATTATATTCATTAACATCTTGAAGACCACCACAGATTCCCCACTTTGATGTACAACATAATCTTACACAGTTCTCAACTGAATAGTTTTAATGCAGGTAGTCCTCAACTTATGATTTGTATAGCGACTGTTCGAAGTTACAATGACACTGAAAGAAATGACTTATGACCATTTTTCTGACTTATGATCGTTGCAGCATCCCCATGAGCATGTGATCAAAACTCAGATACTTGGCAACTGACTCCTATTTATGATGGTTGCTCATGTGATCATCTTTTGCAATCTTCTGACAAGCAATGGGGAAGCCAAATTCAATTAACAACTATGTTGTTAACTTTACAACTTCAGTGATTCACTTAACAACTGTGGCAAGAAAAGTTATAAAATGGCTGAAACCGAAATTTTGGGTTCAATGGTGAAGGTAACCCGAGGACTACCCATATGTCTCCTTCTCCAGGTCCTACGATACAATCTGTAATACTGCATTCCAAACTCTCCAGACAGCAGGAACTGTTGTAAATCTGGAAGGAATTAAAATGAGGTAACCATTATTTATCATTTACTGACAGCTTTCCCTTTCTTTCCATTCCTCTCTTTTAAATTCTATTTTTTGAAAGGTTTTTTTATAAACATATATCATTATCATTTTGTGAACAATATGGTACTGATTGTCATTATTTTAATACAAAAACAATAATTATATAGAAAAAAGTTTTACTAAATTAGTCCAGCTTACCTGGTCTAATATTATATAGAACTGTATCAACACTTAATCTTCATTTTTCAATTATTGATATTTGCTACATTCTTCAAATAGTAACTTTTAATTTTGAGCATACCTAGTAGCCTCTTTTTTCATATTCTAACAAATTACATTAGTCTAATGTTGTTATACATAACTATGTCAATTCATAATTCTTCAATATTTGTACTTCAATATTTATACTACCCTTATTTAATATTTGCTACCTACTTCTAGTAATAATAGTATTGTTTTTGAGCATACTTAGTGACACCCTTTTCCAAGCTTTAATCTCAACTTCTTGTATTCACTTTAAATATTGTGTTAGATAAAGAAATGTATATTCCCCCTAGGCTGGTTTCATTTTCATTTTCTTTTTTTAAAAAGAAAAAAAATCCTTCCTATCCATCATCTCTCATTCTCTTGGAAGTTACACTTCTTTTTAGCTTGCTTCCCATATTCACACATATAGGGGGAGCACAGATGGGTGCATGGGGGAACAGATGGGTATCGGCAGTGGTGGGATTCAAAAAATTTTACAACCGGTTCTGTGGGCGGGGAAGAATACTATAAAATCTCCAGTCAGAAGTGGTGTTTGCCAGTTCTCTGAACTACTCAAAATTTCCACTACTGGTTTCCAGAACTGGTCACAACCTGCTGAATGCCACCTCTGGGTGTTTGGTGATGGGACTGATGCTGGGAGAGGAGCCAGGAAGGCAAGCCAGCTGCAATCAGTTCAGAAGCCATCCAGGCCTGAAGAGTACTTTCTGGAGCCAGCCAGGGAGCAATTGGGAACATGAGGGCGGGGTGTGCTGAGTCTGTATAGCCAGCTGGCTAGCAGAAGCCAGTCATGCTGGCTAGAAACCCTTTTACTTGTATTGTTCACCAAATGCCAAGCTGAGACTCCAGTAAAGAGACCTGTTCTGCTCACAGAGTGGCCTTTTCTTTTGCTGGCTTGGTTTGGAACCATGACAACTTATTTGTTCGAAATCCATACATTTTACTATTGCTCTTCCCAACCAACCTCTGACATTGAGGTGTATTTTTGTGGTATTCACATTTCAATCTAGCATGGTTGTTCACTGGATTTTATCAGTCCAGAGATATCTCAAAAGCTGAATGTGGTAGATTCAGAACCAACTACATAATCAGAATAGGCTATTGCACGATAACCATTGCTCATACTCTTGTGCAGTTCCAGTGAAGAATAGTGTTATTAAAGCAGACTGGCAATCTTCCAGGACTTCCATTACATTTTCAAGTTTACTTTCTGTAAAATTAGCAGAGGCAACATAATTATGCAATATATGATGAGCAGCAGGAGGAACTGAAAGGTGTTAGAGAAGTAAACTGTGCTCTACAGCCTGCCTTGTGCCGAGCAAGCAGCCTATTGCTTTTTGTCAGAGAAAGAACTACATTCTTATGGCCAAGATTGAAAATGCAACAGCCAATCCTGTGGGATCTCTGAACAGATGTTATCCTCTGCTTTACTACAAGTAGCAAAGTACTTGGTACTTTCAGATTGATTCATGATTAGATCTTGGGATGTTTCTCTGGATTTGAGTAGAACCCTGAGGTGACACCACCTCAGTGGTAAGTACAGCTGCACTATCTCCTTGAATCCAAGAAGAGTTAAGTGTGGGTGGGGGGTACATACCTCTTTCGTTGTATGTCTCAGGTTCAGAGGCATCTCCATCTTGTTCTATTGTATTTCTGGATTGCTTGTTTTCAGGTAGGCCATGAAGAACCATGGTTTTGGTTAAACTGTTAAAGGGTAGAGCTCTAGGCATGGATCAGTTTTTGGGATAAAGGGTTAGGTTTAGGATTAAGAGTTGGTCCAATGAGTGAATGTGTGGAAGGTTCTCTTTTAGGACTCTCCACAATGCACTAATACAGTGTGCTGTGTTCTTACTTAGTTGCCATGATCTCCGGCAAGCAATGCCAGGATGGAAATGGATATACATATCCCCATTGCCAATGAAAGATTGTGTGTGAATGCCTAAACAGACTTAATGTATGCCTCTGGATGCCAGTAAGTGAACCCTATTATAGTCCTATTATATAGAGAGCATAATAAGGAAATATATTAGGACTCTGTCATCTGACTTTACAAGAAAGTGAATAATTGGTGTCCATCAGGATAGGAGCCCAAGCACATGTCATATGCACACTAGTTTTTAAACATGTTGCATTACTGTTGTTTGATAGCAGAAGAAACCTCACTCTGGGATTATCCAGAAGTATTGGACTAAAATTTCCATTGTCCCAACATAAATTTTAGCGATGGTCAGGGTTTAGGCCATGACTAGGTCGGCACTGTCCTAAGATGCCAAAGCTAAGAGGTGCCAATTTTGTCTCTTCTAAAAATGCAAATCTTCACATTGGCAGGAAGTGGTACCATCCACCATTGTGTCTTTCAAGAGAGGGTGCTTTTTTTGACTCCTGGCAAAAGCAGTTTTCTTATGCAGCTTTTTCAGAAGTGATTTGCCATTGCCTCTTTCCTGAGGTTGAGAGAGTATGATTGGCCCAAGGTCACTAATCTGGCTTGTGCCTAAGATGAGACTAGAATCATGGTCTTCTGGTTTCTAGCCTGATACCTTAACCAGTACCCCAAACCAACTGTCTCAATGCTGCTTTCCCATACTGCTTAGATGGATTGCCAACATAACTATCATCACAAGATCTTGTTCATATTTGGCATTTGTAATCTTTGCCTCATTTGTCTCCCCCAGTCCATTGTCTCTTTTTCTCTTTGAAGTCAGACTACAAATAAATCAGGGGGTGTGGTTGGTTTCACTTATTCTGCAAACTGCCATATATGTTAACACAAGGCTCCTCCAATACCAAACCTGCACATTCAAGTTCAGAAATAAAACTGGGCTTCCACCCAATATAGTATACTTTTCTTCACCCTAGAAAAACTCACAGTATATACATTTGCTGATACCTTCAAAAGAAGAAAAGGTTTAATTAATTCCTACCACTCCCAAAGAAAATTAACAAGTTGCTGCAAACTCCTCATTCCATAGAAATTGCCTTGCAAGAACCTTATCCAAGACAAATGATATTAAATAACTTAAGATATAATTCTGAGTGTTCTAATGTAATGTGTAAAGCCTACAGCAATCATTTTATTATTATGGTTCATTGCACAATCAGCTATATGTTCAGGCTGGATTTGGCATTTTTGTCTCCATATTGAGTCCTTCCCAAGGAACTGGGATAAGCAGATGTAAATATTTAACAGTATTAAGATATCATCATGGGATGTAAGCTGCTCCAAGTAAAGCTGCCTTTTGCAATTGACTAATAGTGAATCTGTCAATGCCAATGGTATTCAGGTTGTGCACCAATTGTTTTGGAATTTTATTATGGATCATTGCATAGTCAGCTAGGTGTTCATACTAAATTTGGCATTTTTGTCTACTTATTGAGTCCTTTCTAAGAGAGGCAGATGTGGATGTTTGATAGTGTTAAGTTCTCACTGCAAGATATAAGCTATTCTAAATAAAGCTAGTTATTGCAATTGATTGATGGTGAATTTGTCAATGCCAATAATGTTCAAGTGATGCTCCAGTTGTTTTGGGATTGCACCCAAGACACCGATTACTACTGGTATTATCCTTGCTTGCTTTTATTGTTTGTTAAATTTGTTTGCCACGTATCTCTCCATGGAGCTACTCTAGGTGACTTACCACAGTGAAAATCAAGGAATGAAAAGAAAAATGTAACGGTAGCAACATAGTAAAAACAATGAAATAAACAATGAAAATACAGTAATATGAAATTAAGTGATGGGCAAAAAATGCAGGGGGAAAATGGGGTTTGTTGTCAATCTAGTAGCCACCTCCAGTTTGGATTTGATTGGAGTCAGTTTCCCTGCCTGTTTCCTTCTAAAGCAGAGGTCCCCAAACTTGGCAACTTTAAGACTTATGGACTTCAACTTCCAGAATTCTCCAGCTAGCATAGCTGTCTGGAGAATTCTGGGAGTTGAAGTCTACAAGTTTTAAAGTTGCTAAGTTTGGGGAGCCCTGTTCTAAAGTGAGCATTCTCAAATTCAGCTCTCTTCCCTAAAAGTGGGTGCAGCATATTTGGTGTAAAGAACAGACAGTTATTTATGAAAGTCTGGACCACATTGTACCAATTGGATTAGGAAATGAGAGGGATTGAGTGCTGAGAAAAAAAGCAGAAAACATTTGCCTCTGGTCCCTTTTTCTCAGGATGCAAAAGTTTGGGCTTATCTGTCAAACACCCATTGATTGTTTGACAGATAACAGAGCATTTGATTCCATTTCCTGATTCTGACTCTCAGTATGAAATTAATCACTCTTTTTTCCAAACATCCATGCATTTTATGAATGAAGATATCATTCCTATCTACATTCAGTTGAAATTTCTTTTTTTTTTTCTCCTTTGTCCAATCTGAGGAACAAAACACAAATTACAGTTATGAACATGATTTCAACTTGACCACGTAACATTCCCAAATTCATCCCAGCAAAGCTAGAACAGTAATAATCATAGAAATAAATTATTGGGGCAACTGTATCAGATAATCTAGTTGAAGTTTGCGGTCCCTTATATATTTATCCAGATGTCTAATGTTAAGCAGGCATTGGAGTACATTCAGTGTCAAATTCAGTGGAGCATGTTCAGTGTCAAATATCACCTGTAGCGTACCTTGGAAAACAAAACAATAAGAGCAGCCTTTCAAACAGATTACCATTCTGCTAAATGGATTTAGAAATCAAATATTTTGATGAGTAATTCCCAGTCTTCTGAGGAAAAGCAGATGGCTCAGTTGTTCTAGCTATACCCTTTCCATATTAGCTTCTGAAGATAAAGTTGAACAGTATACCTTTTAAAAAGATTAATTTTAGTGCAATAAATGTCTATCTGGACTGATCCTGGGAGCATTAATGTAGTTTAAATGATGCACTGAATCTTGCATGGGGAAAAGGAATTCAGCAACTATCAGTAAATTGATTTTTTTTTTCCTTCTGTTGGCACTTTTTAAATTCAGGCTTACTTTTTAGATCACCAGAAAATATCATATTCCTATTGTGCCTCCAAGTCTTCAACTGCCATTTTTCCCCAGAATCATATATATAAAGGGATGTATCACTTCTTTGCAAATATTCTTTCCAGAAACATAAGAGAAAACGATTGGTACCAAACATTAGAGAAAACAATTGATTGGTACCAAAATATCTATCTGCATCTCTTTTCTTCACTATAATTCTAGTGGGAGAAGAACAATGGCTTTAGTTTTATTCCATTTTATTTACTGAGGAAAAAGTTTCCATAGCACAAACATATGCTTGCTGATTAATGAAAGCTTAAGATTTTTCTGAAAGATCAAGGTTAATGAAAGATGTGACTGAGTGTTCCAGCTTTTTTGTCAACATGGTCAGTTACTATAACTGTTACAATAAAAGATCCTGATCTATACAGCATTGATTTCTTAGTCTGGTCTAGCTTGTTGGGCTGACATCATATTGTATCAATCTGACTTTGCTAGAATTCTATTCAGAGGCATATGCACTTCACATAAAAGACCTGCAGAGACTCCTGAGTAATGATTGTATAGTCCTAGTTTTAAAACTAATGTTAAGGGATATAATTTATTCTTCCTTCTCTCTTTACAAAAAGCACAGCTTCTGCCCTCAAGTCTGTGATGGGCTGGTGAGGTTTTCTTTCCACTGTATCAGAACATCCCTCTAGAAAACATATTCAACTAACAAATGCATCATGAATGGTTCAGAGATGGCAGATCAGAGATGGCAGATCCTCTGAGACATTGGCTATACTTGGCATTTAAAGTACCCCTCCTCCCATTATAAATTTCAAGAGAGATCAATCCTAGAGCAGAGAGAGACTTGCCTTTCTAAAGAACACACCTCCAGAGAAGCCCACCAGGAATAATTTCCTATTGAGGGGTAAATTACTCCCAAGACTATTCAGTCTTTGCAGTGCTTAAGCAGCATTTTAGCAGCCTTCCTCCCTGGATATGCTGGACTACAATTCTTTTTCATCCTCAGATAATATGAATACAGCTTTCCATTCTGGCTGGAGGTTGTGTGCAGTTTAGGAGTTCAGAAATAAACAAGTAAAATCATCTGGAGAATCAAATGAATACTTACAATGACTTTCTCCCAGGGTGCCAATCAGCTTTTCAAAGAAATCAAGCTTCTCACTTGCCATCTGAAGCTGCTCAAAGAAATGAAAAAACTGTTTCTGCTATAAAAAGAATGCATTTGCAAACATACCTCCATGGTGAGTTTCCAAAGATGGTTGTAGAGAGCATTTTTCTAACTCATTCGGAGGAAGAGATCATGCAGAATCTGTTAGAACTGTAGATAAAGGTTGAGAATCCAGCACAGCAAATCTATTAGTGGATGGAAAAGTTTCCATAAGTATCTTCAGTTCTTTGCTTATGAGATAAGAATCCATTTTTAGCTGTTTTGCTTCGGTGTGTCTGCTAGCTTATTCCAGGAAAAGATATGGACTCCGTTCTTCAGGTTATAATGCTTTTACCTTTGAGATAATTTTTAAGCCAACAATTCAAGGGCTAAAGTGTAAAAAAAAAAAGAATGTCCAACTGAAAAGGATAAAAGTATATAAAATAGTGAAACTGGGATAGGTTTTCATGGCTGGTATCTGTTGGACAGTGCTGAATGACAGGGTTTTGTGACCGTGAACTAGACAACAGATTTCCTGATATGTTCCTGGCAATTGTGATTGGCATCTTCAGATGTAGACACAATGTATCAAATTTCATCTACATATACTTATCTAATGTAAATATTATCCAAGTGCATACATATTTATTTCTTAGCAAAATGCTGAGGAGCCTCTTGAAAATATGCTTTTACAATGTCTAACATTTACTAAGTTTTGGGGAAAAGAGGTGAACTATTGCATGCCTAGTAGGTGGAATGTGATAAGTGGACAATAAATGGATTCTTTGGAGCCCTGCTGTGCAGTACTGGAAAAATAAATGTATGGTCCCATTCACTCAATTTATTGAGGACCTGATTGCACTGGCCACCTATGAGCAGATTGCCTTATAAACGTAGACTTTGTAGGGACAGGTATAACGAAACATGGATTTCTGCAAAATATAGGAGGTTAAAAATAATTATATAACTGTATTAGAAATAAATATGTATGCACTTGGATAATATTTACATTAGATAAGTATATGTAGATTTGTAGCTGTTGGCTGTTTTGACAATATCTTATGCTTTGATTCCTTTTTCCTCTTACAATTTTTCACTTTAAAAAAAACAATTTTCTACTCTAGAAAATTGCATCATAATTACATGTGTTTATTCCTTTCTTTTTCTGTTATTTTAGAACAAAAAATAAATACAAAATTTCACCTATGTCTCTGCTGTTATCTGCCATTCAGTCTCACTCCTCCTTTCACACACAAGCACACAAGTAGTCAGGACTCCCCAGTGCGTGTGTCTTGCTCCAGAGAAGAAAGAGACAACTCAGTTCAGATAATTTGTGTGAGACACAGGGTGAAGACAGTTCCTCCCGAATAGTTCCCAGAGTATATGCCTTAAGGAATTATTAGCATGCTTTTGTTTTGCAATATTTCTGTTTATGGGTGAGTGACAATTAAAAAAATCTGTTGGAAAGAATCACAAGATATCTTCCTTGGTTTTTGGAGCTGACACACATACTAGGTTTTTTTTTTAATGGCTAATTTTAATTTGATCGTGGCTGGGTAGTGCAGAAGAATCTATTTGGATGTGAGTCTTAAATGATAATGGAGTTTCTGTTGGCTTTTGTCTTGTACTGTTCTTGCGTGCCAAAGGAAGTTTCTTATTTCTTAGCAAGCAGAAGAATTAATCTATTTGGTGAATTCTTATAGTTGCAATGGTTTCCAAACTTTTTCAGTACTTATGCAATATATGAGCACTCATCTTTTTTTTTTTCAAAGACTTCACGATCTGGAAAAATCTGCTGGTTGCGGTCCTCCTTGCAGGCCTCTACAGCAATGTTTGCCTGAGAAGGAGCAGCTCATATAGAAGGCGGCTGTGGAAGAAGTTCTTCAAAAATGTCAGGAAAAATTCCACCACCCTGAAAAATCTTTGCTATGGTAATGAAATGATTGACAACTTGACCCTGGAGGCCAATGACACCATTTTTTACAGGGATAATGCCAAGGAATTTCCCAATGGAGTTTTCTACCCCAACTGTTCTTTGTCCCTCCAGCTTAATGAGAGCAGTGAAACTCAAACTGAGGAATGTGTTGACTTCATCATCATTTCCAGCAACCTGAGCCTGCCTGATGGGAAGAATGCAAGCGAACCTAGCAAGAGGGTGATGTGGCTTGTGATCAATCACTTGTGTGCCAATGAATCTTGTAGTCTGCCATGCCCAAGATCTTCAAATGTTAGCAGTGCCCATTACTTCACTCTAATGATGAGCCTTGTGGCTTACTCCATTCTTAGCTCACAGTAGAGCATGGGAGAAAGTGCTATGAAAACCAAAAAGGAAATTTGCAAATAGCAAAGCTTCCTTCCCTCTGCTTGAATTTCTACCAATAGGGAAACAATTAGTCAATTATGTGCAGGCATTTACAATTTTCATTCAGTCATCAGCTTCCCCATTCTGCTCCCCACAATGGGGGGGGGGGGGG
>BHFT01007619.1:61612-74112 GCA_004320025.1 Laticauda laticaudata
GGGGGGGGGGGGGGGAAGTGTCTGTGATAAATGCACAGTGATGTAAATGTGTGAATGATATAGAGAACTGAGGTTTAACTAAGGTCAGAAAAATCAAGGTTATATTTAACCAGCCTTTGTGCTTTATCAATCAGGGTCACTCTGGAATAACATTTGAAATATTTCACTTTCTAGGCACCTCTGAAACTATTAATCATATTTTATTCTATTGCAAATTTATGCTGATATATATTTGGATAATCCCACATTATTTCAATTTATATCTTTTATTTGATTTATAGATATGCGCAGTTCTATTATACTAACCACATCTCACTGTATCATGTGTAAGAACTATAGCCAACTTATAGATATGTTTAATTAGTCTACAATTAATATTTGCCATCTTTATTTAGGTATAACGCAATACAATATAGTTATTTATGAAAATAATAATGGCAAGAGATGATAGATAATAGATAGATTGATTGATTGATCAAGTTTCATTATGTACTGGTCATTGACCACCTTAAAGATTTTCTTCTTGTGTATTAAGAGAATGTATATCAGGGGAAGAAGACAGGCAAGTGTCATCATGTACACCATACTAATTGCACACATGATGAACATTACATAATTTGCATCACTCAGCATCAGTTGTGCAAATGATATCTCTGGGAAATGTAATTGATGCCCATGCATAAATGGCAGGATTTTAGAAGCCAGCTTAAAAAAACTAGAGAACTATGCAGGAAGGCAGATTGGGATCTACTCAAAGATTTCTGGATGATTAGGAACAACTCAGTCATCTTTTTTCCAGATCTCCATTAGATAGATAGATAGATAGATAGATAGATAGATAGATAGATAGATAGATAGATAGATAGATAGATAGATAGATATAGAGATAGATATATGCCAATCTCAAACACTAGCTAGATTCAGAACTTATATTAAGTTATTTTATGCATTGTTTATTAAATGCCACATTAATTTATAAATCACAATATACTATGACTGACTTCATACAAAATAAGACACAAAACAGTTTTTACTCCAAGCTTGAAGTCTATCTGTAAGATAAAATTCTTTTATCACTATTTTGAACCAAGATGGAGAATGAAAATGAATAATAATGGTGGTCTCAGAAATCCTAAGTTTATTCATTAGATTTTTACATATGAACAGAAGCTCCACCATAGCCCATTAGCTATCAATAAAGTAAGGGAAGCAAAAACACCCCTTTAAAAAACATCTCTGCAGGCACTGCTTCTACTTTTTTTTGTTTCCATCACACCTAATACATTTTTCTAACTTATCCCCAAAGTCATCCTGTATGATGGAAAAGATTGGATTTTGTTTTGTTTTAATCTCCAAATACAATTTCATGAACATCAGAAATGCACTGGGAATACAAACAATGTACTTTGCATTGTAATACTTTGCCAAATCTTTCAAAGTGTTGAATTATATTACAATACTTCATATTACAAAGCATTGCATTGTAATACTTTGTCAAGCAATCATATTGGGAAGGCTCAAAATCAGATCTTCATCTGAACCAGAACTGGCCTGTTTAAGGGCTGAAAGAGAGGTAAATCATGAAAACAACCTGTTCAAGTTTTTAAAGAAAACTATAGACTTCTATTTTCTTTCTCAGTCATGTTCTTTTCACTGGTCTTTAGATCTTTAAAATACATGACTTCTTCCTTTTGCTTTACCTTTCTCGGGGCATGGGGAGTTCATGGACATATTTCCATAATTTTCTTGACCACAAAACCACAAGTGACTTGCCAATGCATTATGCCAGATATTCTTTCAAATTCTCAAGTCAGCCTACAGCTCCTCTCCAAATCCTAACCAGGTCTTACCCTGCTGTTTGAGAGCAAGGTTGCTCTTAATCTTTTGGACATAAAATATTGTGGTTTGAACCAACTGTCATGACTGCAAACCAAACTTTGCTTTCGAATCCAAAGGAGAAGCAGACCATATTTCTCAACTTGTAGACACTTGATTAATTTGGCCAGGTTATGATTGATCATCCTGAGATTAGTTTATTTTTGGCTCATAATGGTGTTATGCAAATCCAATCAATTGTTCATGCAATCAATAAATAATAGTTATAGAAATAGTTATAGAAAAGTCTGATTCAGTGCAATGTTATCACTCAGTTTACCACAAATGTCAGAACCACCAGGGATTAGAGAAGTCCTCATGGACTATGATTTGGCCATGTAAAAGAAAGATCCATTTTAAACCCTCTCCTCGGTCTGTTATTTCCAGATGCCTCACTAATATTTGCTAAGAGCTTTTTCGTGTCAGTAATGGAAAGTCTGATTCTTCATTTTCCATCCATCGTAATAGCATGAACTTACTGGCAAATATAAAAATTAATCTTGTCTTTCTGATCAGAATTTTCATTGGCTAGAATTTTCCTTCCCATTAACTGAGCCATTATCTCTTAAGTAATCAGTGTCCATTAAGGCTAGGTCACACTGGCCAACGGATACAAAACGTATGCAAAAAGGACACAGCGGACGAGCAAAATTTCGGAGGTGGCTCCATCCGTTGTTATCTGCTCTCAAAAGTGCCTTGCCAATTTGCATAAACAATTTCCAGAACGTACACAAGGAAAGGAACGGACGGGGGTAGTACGTAGCGAGGATGGTAAACGGATGTCGTAGGAAGCCTAGCAGATGGAAGCGTGATGTCACATCCGCAGGGCTTCCGGGGGAGAATAGTGAAGCAGACGCATAGCGGAAGGAGAGGATGCGTAGCAGATGATGCGGAATGCATCAACGGACGCCTATAGGATGCATAGCGATGCATAGTGGTCACTGTGCATGCGGGGAGGATGAATTGCGTCAGTTCCGCGGATATAAAAGGATGCAGCTTGCATAGCAAGTCACCATTCAGAGGAAAAGACCTGCTGCCAGAGACATCTTGAAGGAACACCATGGTTCGTCAGTCAAGGGAAAAAAGAGAAAGCCTGTGCCCTACCTTGCCAGCCTGGCAAGAAGGGCGAACCACCATCCCACCCCCTGGCACTGACTCTGAAGCTGCTGGTGCTGGGGTCTGCTGACTATGCTGTCACTGGTGAATTGCTGCTGCTGGTGCTTCTCCTCGCTGGTGCTGCTGGTGTTCTCCTGCTTTGTGCTGCTGCTGCTGGTGCTCTTCTCCTGCTGGGTGTTGCTGGTGCTTCTCCTGCTGCGCTGCTGCTGTGGTGGATGCCAGCCCAATGGCCCTCAAAGCCTCGCTTTTGCTGAAGCCCTGAAGTCCCCTCCAGTGAGGGAGAAGAGCAAGGCAAGGAGAAGGGAAGAGGAAAACAGTACTCCCATTTCCCGCGAGGACCTATGAGGAGGAGTGCGGTAATGGCTGAGGCGAAGACGAGTGAACCTGTAGGAAAGGGCCAATTGGCTCGTATCTGCGACACCCAGAGGAAGCAGGCAGTATGAGAGACAAAGGCAGAGAGCCTGGGCTCTACAACTTCAGAGTGTACTCCTGGGATGGTGGAAAGCACATGCACACCTGGGTATGGCAAGCTGCACCTGAAGAATCTGACAGGCCGCTGCCCCAAGCTCCACTGAACTGCGAGGAGATGTACGTCATGGCCAAGTGCAGCTTCCTCGGAAGGTGAGTCCGCCACGAAAGCAGCCCTCTGTCAACCTCTCCCTCAGACAGCCCACAGACAGACCACTCGCTCTTCAGTCAGGAGACAGCTACCGTGTCCAGGCAGGTGCTTTGGAGGGCCCTCACCGGCAGAGGACACCCTCGACAAGCTGCCACTCCCCAGTGCCAGAGGACGTGGAGATCCCTCCTCCAAATAATGGGAGCACAATGAAATGCAGCAGCCCAGAGACCAATCCGACACCCAACCCCCAGCTCCTACCTCACAGAAAGCAGCAGAAGAGAGGCAGACTGGAGGGCCAGAGCCACACTGTCCTGCTGGAGATCAGGGACACCATCAAACCAGCAAGCAAGACCTATTCTCTCTCAGCTGTCCACAGCGACTTATACCATCCTTGAACTGCAGCCTTTCATGCACCTACGTGAAGCCAGACCCTGCAATGGACCTGTCAAGTGGCCCAGCTACCATAGGTGATGAAGGAGTAAAATCAACAAGCAACTGCTGCACCACCCTCCAGGCCCCAAGCTGAACCTGCTCTGACCCTCGTTCCAGGACTGCTCCTCACCCCAGGCAAATTTGTCACAGCCCTTCCACGGCTTTCTAACAGCCCTCACCTAACCAAGGCTTACGAGTAACCAGGACTTCCCAACAGGCAGAGGCAAGCCCTTACCAGTCCAGGCCAAGCGTACATCGCATGCCACTGAACTGCACTCACCGTGACCCAGCTGCAAAGACCAGACAGCCGCACTACACTCCTTCCTTCCTCCACCCCACGCCAATTTGCCCACTCAACAGAAAAATCTGTCTTCAGTACTTGTGTACAATCCCAGGTCCTTGGGAAAGGGCGCTCTCAACTCAACAGGGACTGAGTACTGCGCCAGTTATGTAGGCTTTACTAGAACAACATCCCCTGTTGTACTCTCCGGGGCCAGGGAAGCGCACCAGAATAGTGCCCAAAGATGCCGCCAGAGCCGAAGCATCCACTTCCATGGCCGACCTCGAGCTGCTGAGATCCATGGAACCATGCTCAGAGGTTGACTGAGATAGTGCCAAGAGACGAGTTGTTACCTGTTCACCTTACTTATTGCTTAAAAGACACTTTATTGGTTCATCTTTGCTTTTTTAATAAATTCATGGCAGTTTACTGAAGACATGTTTGTTAATAAAGGTTATCTTTGCTTCACCACCACTTGGTGAATTTTATACTTAATAAAGTGTTGGTGAAAACTTTGAAAAAAGGGTTAGCCTTTGCATGCTTGTGGGTGGTAAGGATAGTTGTGGGATAGGTAAGGATAGCTGTGGGATAGGTAAGGATTAGCTGTGGAGGGGAAGGATAGCTGTGGGATTGATAAACCTCCAGTGCAAGCATAGTGGGACTGTATGGTCCACCTCCCAGCTGCCACACATATGGCCCTTTTTTTATCAATAACAATTTATTCATTGATCAACACATTTCAAAATAAACAAAGCTCTTTATTAATGCCCTTGTTCATTGTCGGGCCACTCAACAATCATGGCACATCTCATCAGTGTTATGAGACAGGCTGAAGGAAAGCATCATTAAGCATCTACCATCCTGTCTTGCCACTCCACTGCTCCAGCTGGGGAGTTGCACCAGTGTTTCAGGAGGTTGCGCTGCTTCTTCCCTTCACTGTGAAGCTCGGTTGGGGCCTTGCACATCCACAGTGCTATCAGGTTTTGTCCTTGCCTCCATTCACCAGGCTCCATGTCCCCATTCCCTTGTTGATGGTCCACAAGCCTGTTCTGCAACACTGGATAGTGGATGCGCATGAGATGTGGCAGGATGCAGCAAGCTTCCACGATGCTCCTCACGGTCTGTGGGCGATGCTGCATGGTGGTGAGAAGTACCTGGAACCTGTTGGCCAGGATGCCAAAAGGCATTCTCCACCACCCCTCTTGCCCTGGACAGCCTGTAGTTGAAGATCCTCTCTTCACGGGTGAGGCATCTGGAAGTGTAGGGCTTCATGAGGTAGGTTCTGAGGAGAAGGTGTCATCACCCACGATGAAGTAGGGCACATCTTGTGTGTCATGGGGTAGGGAGTCCTGGATTCTGGAAAACCCATGGTGAGGTTGCATTCCAGCCCATCCTTGAGGTCACTGGCATTGTATACCTGGCTATCTGAAGCAGACCCATTGCCTGAAAGCATCGATGTACATGAACTTGTAGTCAGCATCACCATGGCAAAGAGGATGATACTGAAAAGCCCTTATAGTTGTGATAAGAGGACCCTGAGTTGGCTGGAGCTTTGCAGGCCATGTGCTTCCCATCTTGGCTCCAACGTGTGGGAAAGTTCCACCTCTGACCCACTGTTCTGCAGGTTTCCTCCAGCCTTTCTTCAGTGGTGGGAACCTGGAGGAGCTCTCCACTTATTCTTCGATGATGGCCTGTACCACTTCTCTGACCACTTGCTGATAGTGTTGTGTGGCACCCTCCAGGCATACTGCAGTTTTGTACGTGGTTCCAGAGGCCAGGTGGCGCAGAGTCAGTGTCACCTTCAGTCCAGGTGTCAGGCTGGGACAGAATTTGGTGCTAGGCTTGGTCCAACCTGGGTCTCAGACGCTCCACAATTTCGTACAAACATGGCTGGTGGCATCCTCATGAAGTGCTGGAATGCATGAGTGTCTTCGTCTCTCAGCTCCACCATCAGCTTGTCAGAGTCCAAACTCCACTCTTCTCCGATCCTTTTGTCGGACCCACACAGTTCTTGGACATCTCCTTCTCTTTGCGTAGAAAAGGTGAAAGAGCCTGAAGAGGCGTTGGTACTGGTGTTGAATGATGGCGGCTACCATAAGGAGTGTGTGATGATCCATGGTGGAGATCAATGGATGATGTGGAAGAGCAGGACCAAGGGTGAAAGGTCTGTACACCACGGCTGCTGGACTGATAGTGAGATCCAAATGATTTCCTCCCCTTTTTATAGAAAATGTCTGTTTTCCGCTAGGTGCGTTCCACATATTCTGGCATACTCCAGACATCCTAAATATCCGAGATACATCCCATATACGAAACGTTTTTGTTCCGTTTTAATGCTTTATATACGAGATGCATCAGCTTACATCCTTTCTATGTCTGTGCTAAACGCTGTGTGGACGTTCCGTGTACCTTTCGCTCTTCCCTCTTTCCACTTTCAACTGCAGCGGATGTGAGTTGAGGGGATGCCAGAGGATGCCAAGAGGATACAGTGGACGTGTAATGGATGACAACGGACTGAGAATGTTTGTTGCCCATTGTGTGGCGGATGTACATTGTACGCGGCGGAAAGCTCATCCACTCAGTTTTGTGCAGCTCAAAACTTTTTGAGCGGATGAAATAGCAGTAGACAGATGTTTGACAGATAGAGCGTATGAAACACATACGCAGTGGGTACACAACGGATGCATCGCGTTTTCAAACGGATGGCAAGCTTTTTGTCCGTTTTACATCCTCTTTGCATCCGTTGGTGCAGTGGGACATGGTTTTTAGATACACCACAAAGGCATAAGCGAACACTTTGAGTTGTTTGGCATGGGCCCCATTTTCTACCAAAGACCTCCTCATCTGCCATCTTCATTTATTGTACTTGAAAAACAGTGGTCTGTATACTGATACAATATTTGTAGCTTGGAATTGAACTGTGGGGTCCTTGGTGCTCTCTGAACTTGGTTTTTGTGCAGATATTTAATTTACCAAGCTTGGTAACATCATCAGTGCTAGCATGATGTTACCTAGTTTAGTAATGAAATACCTGCAAAAAAACCGCAGCAAGCTCAGAGAGCACTAAGGCCCCCATAGTGGTCTGCAGGTTATAACAATGATGTTATGGGGTATATTTTTTATATTTGATTGTAAAAACTGATGTCAACAATTTTGAAAGCAGTACAGATAGACCTCGACCTACAACAGCATATTTAGTGACTGTTCAAAGTTACGGCACTTTAAAAAGTGTCTTTTGACTGTTTTTCACATTTATGATCATTGCATAAGTCACATGATCAAAATTCAGACATTTGGCTATTGATTCATATTTATGACCATTGCAGTGTTCTGGAGTCATATGATCACTTTTTTGACTTTCTGACAAAGTCAATGGAGAAGCCAGATTCACTTAACTGTGTCACTAACTTAACAACTGCAGTGATTCAGTTAACAACTGTGGCAAAAAAGGTCATAAAATGGAACAAAACTCACTTGACAAATATCTTAACAACAGAAATTTTGGACTCAATTATGGATATAAGTCAAGGAATACCTGTAATTATCAACTAAAAAAAGAACACGATTGAAAGAATCCCTTCTTCTAGCACTTAACTAAGAAAGTTATCTATTGTTTCTCATTCAGAAGGTCATTTATCATTGGTGTTCCACAGAAATAATCTAGTAGTTGACAAATGATTCATTTCTCAAGATGGGGCAGCAGAGCGGGGGGGGGGGGGGGNGGGGGGGGGGGGGGGGGGGGGGGGGGGGGGGGGGGGGGGGGCAAAAACAATAGAATCCAGGTGGGGTTCTCTGAGCAAAGAGACACCCAGCTCAGCAAGGTTTGGGTTTAAAAACTAAGCTTAACATTTTGCAGTAATTAACTTTAATTTCTCATTAAGTTATATAGTGGGGGAAATGGTTAAGTTAGGATTTAGGGCAGAGAGTGCATCAATTCCAGCTTAGAGAAGTATTGTTAATATGGGAGTACCATTGCAATTTTTAATGCTTTGAAAACTTGTTATTAATTGACACATACAGTATAGCAGATCTGGTATCTCTCTCTTCTTCTTGGAAAAGCTACACACTTTTATTTCTGTTTTCTGAGGACTCTCGTTCTTTGATAGATTGATTTGACTTTGGATGCAAGAAGTTTAAAAACAATGAGCTAAGGTTGTTTGCACATTATGCTATTGGCCAGCAATATAGATTCCATGTTATGTTTTAGCTATGATTTAATTATGATTTGTTGAATAGGCTGGGTTAATACCATACATTATTATCAACCATAATTTTCAAATCATAGCGGTTTGAGTTTGTGGCACATAGCCAAAGGAAGGAAGAAATAATGTGTTAATACAGTACATTATGTGAATCCAAATATAGACAACTGATCCTGAGATAATTTTACTTGGCAGGACAATTTCTTAGGCATCCAGTGTGAGAAAATGGATTTTAGTCCCTGTTGAAATGTCCATTCTGTATCTCTATTTTTGCTCAACTGCAAATTAAAACAAATATTGCAAATGCCATTTGGTTTCCAGTGTCCGTGTTTTAAGAAAAAGAAAAAAAGAAAAATAGGAACTCATACCTTGGATTTTCTCAGACTCTGGAGAAATGGGTTGAAAGTGAAGTCAAGTCAAGCTGTGCTTAATTCCTGGATGTCACAGATGTCTGTGATGAATACTTGGCTCGCTGTTCAACCTTCTTCTAGAATAATTTTTGACTTTTCAGTAATGTAACCTATCAGATTCTTTCATAATTTCCCATCCCATTCCTTGGTGATCTCCCATCCCATTTCATATTTGCTAATTAATGTTAGCTTATATGACATCAGCCCAGTCTGGCTAAGTGCAGTCATCCAGATGGAGAGATACTACAGGTAGTCCTTGACTTATTACAACAATTGAGCCAAAAGCTTCAGTTGCTAAGTGAGACACTTAAGTAAATTTTGTCTTGTCCCATTTGATGACTTTTCTTGCCACAGTTCTGCAAGTGAATCATTGCAGTTGTGAAGTTAGTAACATGGTTGTTAAGGGAATCTGGCTTCCCCACTGATTCAGCTTTTCAGAAGGTGACCTGATCACATGACCTTGGGACACATAAGTATGAACCAGTTGCCAAGCATCTGAATTTTGATCATGTGACCATAGGGATGCTGCAATGGTCATAAGTGTGAAAAACAGTCATAAGTTATTTTTTCAGTGCCGTTGTAACTTTGAAAAGTCACTAAATGAATTGTTTTAAGATGAGGACTATTTGCCCAAAGAAGAATAGGAGACAGCTTGACACTGGTAACAGAAATCAGTACTGAATAATATGGTATCACAAGGGTTTGTGTATAAGAAATCTCCTAGGTTCAAAGTAAAAGCAATACACATATACAATTCCTTTTTTACCCAAATACATCAATACTTTTTAGATAAATTATTCCATTAGCAGGATGCTTGGCAGTCAACCCTTAATTAAAAATTAGAATAGTGCTTCTCTGACATCAGTCCAAACTATATGTGTCATGTATAAAATGCGATGGGTCACTTCCCTTTCCAAAGAGAGGTTAAAATACATCAGGATTTTAGTTCCTTTCAATAAAAAACATTTAAAAGGCCATACTAAATGTATTATTTGCCCAATTCAGGCTATAAGGAAACCACAAATATGAATACTGCTTTTAGAAAGAACCTGAGCCTATTTAGGACTCGAGTTCAGACATGGAAGACCAAATGCTACCACCTACTGAAACCAGGCACAAATCATTAATTTAGGATTTGATTAACTCCTAAGAAGAGGCGTGCCATCTCAGCAACACTTGCAACAAATCTAAACGCCAGATTGGCTTTCCAGATGTTGCTGAATTAGAGCTTCCTTCCATCCTTCCCCTTGGATCCAAGTTGCAGGTTCTCTCTTCCTTTATGCAACGTCAATAGGGCCACCTAGTGGTCAATGGATTGTTTCTTCTTCTCATAGTCTTATTCTGGGTAGCCATGGTTTATCAATGAGAGAAGCTACTACTGTAAACAGGACTCGTTATGACCACAATTCAGCCCAAAATTTCTGTTGTTAAGTGAGACTTTTGTTAAATGAGTTTTGCCCCACCTTACGACCTTTTTTGTCACAATTGTTAAGTGAACCACTGCAGTTGATGAGCTAGTAGCACGGTTAAGTGAATCATGACCTTGGGACACAGCAATGGTCACAGTGGTGGGATTCAAACAACTGATTCTCTGCCCTAATGAGTTCTTCCAACAGCCAGTTCACCAAACCGCTCAGAATATTAACAACCGGTTCTCGCAAAGTGGTGTGAATTGGCTGAATCTCACCACTGAATGGTTATAAATATGAACCAATTACCAAGCATCTGAATTTTGATCAGATAATCTTGGGGTTGTGACAAAGATGGTAACAGTGAAAAATGTCATGAATCACTTTTTTAGTCTCATTATAACTTAGACCTATATACCGCTTTACAGCTCTCTCTAAGCAGTTTTACAGAGTCAGCCTCTTGCCCCCAACCATCTGGGTCTTCATTATGCTCACCTTGGAAGGATGGAAGGCTGAGTCAACCTTGAGCCTGGTGGGATTTGAACTGCCAAATTGCAGACAGCTGGCTGCAGCAGAAGCAGGCTGCAGTACTGCACTTTAACCACTGCGCCACTGAGATGATATAGATACAAATAAACCTGCTCAAATAAAGCCCCAGTTTAACTGTTGGGAAAGTCACAATCACCATAACTCTTGCAAAACCACAATGACTGCATTCACACAAGTTGGCTAAGCAGCAGATGGCATTGGCCAATAAGCTTGACTGAGGTTAACCTTGGTTGTCTAGGTAGCAGTGAGGGGAGTGCAGAGATGAAGGACTCAGCCTGTTGTCCCTACTCAGCCCTTGGGCTCCTTGGTTGTGATGACCCAGAGTATATCAGAAATATAACAAAAACCAAAACGTAAATAAAAGTCCTTTAATGCCTTCAACTTGGCTTCACTGTTTAATTGTTCACAGTGGAGGAGTAAACTATTTTCCAAATAACATTTCAAAGGAAAGAAACACAGTTCAAATTCAAAGAGCTGATAACGAAGCAAAAACCAAAACCAAACCACACTGAATAAAGTTCCACGACAGACCAGGATAATTGCCAACTTCAGGAAGATAACCAGGATAAACCTTCTTTAGGAATAAAACACTAAATTATCTCTAGCGTCTGCTAGCACACAGTCTCCACCAGGGTCATGACATTGGTACTCTCTGATTTGGGTGGTTTTCTTGCAGATGTTTCATCACCCAAACTAGGTAACATCATTGGGACCACTGATGACATTATCTACTTTGGTAATAGAACATAATTCTTTATTGGCCAAGTGTGATTGGATACACAAGGAATGTGTCTCAGGTGCATAAGCTCTAAGTGTACATCCAAGCAACAAGTGATAAATCATGATCATCATAACATACAATCATCATAAATCGTAAGACACAGTGATAGTGATATGATGCTAAATAAGCAATCAACAAAAATCATGAAATATAAAGAGCCTTTGAGCTGTACGCAATGAAATGTCATTTTAATGTATGTTGATTGGTGCACATTCAAACTGACAAAGCCATTCTGTTCCATTCTATTCTAAGTTAGAGTCGTAAGAAGCCAAGGAAATAGGTCGTCGGAAAGATGAGAAGGATCATAGTAATGAAGCACCAAGGACCCTTCATTTGAACCCTGGGTTACAAATATCTTCCTTTATCGACTCTCAGCTCTCTTTATCACTTACGGTTCTGGAGTTCTTGTCCCCTCGCCACCCTCCCCAAAGCGGGTTAACGCAAGGAACCAACGAACGGCGCCTCCCGCGCTCTTCCTCTCCCACTTCAGCCGGGAGGACTCGCTTCGTTTGGACTCCGCTGCCCGCCTCTGAAAGGGAGGGAGAGAAAAAGCGAGCGAGGCTCCGCCCTCCTTCCCCCCCGGGACGCGAGCGAGGGCGCGTGTAGGATGTGGCCGGTCCCGCGCGCGGCCTGGCCCTGCTGCTGGAAGTGGGGCTGCGCGCGTTGCTGCTGGGTCTCTTCTTGTGGGTGGGAGGGCCTCCGTCTCCGGTGGGGGTCGCGAGGCCAGGGGCGTTGGCTCTCCCTCTTCTTTGGGGGCGGTCCCCATTCCCAGGCCTGACCGGAATTTCGCCCTCCTCCCCACCTGGAGCTTTTCCGGCCTTGCCAAG
>BHFT01007619.1:76612-117398 GCA_004320025.1 Laticauda laticaudata
ATATTTTTAGCATAATTCCCAGCAAGCATCCAAAGAGCTTAAATGAACCCTCTTCTCTGTAAAAGGTGGTACAATCCTGTTTTAAAGCTAAGAAATGTCCCAATGTTTTTTTTTTAATCATTTCTGCAGCTTTTTTTGCTTTTGTAAGTGTAACACTTATTTGAATCTTGACCCTCTTGTTGCAGTTCATTTCCTTTGTGTCTCCTTTGGTCTTGATTTTCCTGGCCAAATTCTTCATGAAGGCTGGCAAAGAAGATACCCGGGAAGCATGCTTGGGTGAGCACAGGGGGGATGATGTTTGCAGAAAGTTGAGGGTTGCATGAAAGTGCTGAATAATGCAGTAGGTTCATTGTGTCAGATTTGTCCTTTTGGCCTAGTAGGGAAGAGATGAGAAGTTAGTTGTCACCTTAATGTTGGGAACAATAAACCAGGATTCCATCTGCATCCATCCCTCTTTGAGGGAGATGGGCAATCTAGAATGAGTGAGTGAGTGAATGAATGAATGAATGAATATTTCAATAAAAACTTATGGAGGGTGATTCTAGTTTCCTTTCCAGACCTGCTGATAGGACATGGCAAGCTGCTTATTCATGGTAACCCCAAATTTGGATTTCCCATACAAAACAAATTGACTGTTGAGACCCATTGAGCTGGATTGCTTTAAAGATATTGTACTTGTATTTCTGTCCAGTTGTTTCCCTTGGTCTATCATGGAGATCTAAACTGGAATTGCTTTGTTTTTCTTTGGTTCAGCTATTAGCTTGGCACTTGCCCTGAATGGTATCTTCACCAATGTTGTAAAGCTGGCCGTGGGTAGGTAAGATTCTTTTCTGGCATTTTTAGAGAAAGAGCTAGCATTTTCCCCTCTGGTTGCTTATAGGCAGGGCTGATATTCTGAGATAGTAATGTGAGAAGGCCAGAAATGAAGTGGAAGAAACCAGATTGCAATATGGAAGAGCAATTATTTAAGTTTGAACACTTCCTGTAATGTTACATAAGAAACAGCAGAAATGTTCCCTTGTATTTCTTTCTAAAGGTATCGTCCAAAGAGTATGTTGAAAAATATCATTTTTCTCCCATTGGTGTCTCCATCCCACTTTTGGAAACAGTCTTATTTGCTCCATCACTCCATAATTTTTCCTTTCTGCAATCCAAGTTAAAAGTATCACTGGATGCTTTCCTTGACAGGCAAGTTATGGAGTTTTCTCATCAAGTCCATGAAGTTACCTTCTTCTCTCCTTGCCTTAATCCCTATTTTTCCACCCACTTCCTTCCTCCCTTAAAAAAAGGGTCTCCGATAGAGAAAAGATTTCCCTTCTTCCACACAGAGGAAGGGATGTCATGGGATTTCCTTCTCTTTCAGAAGACCAACAAGCCTAGTGGAGAGGACAGGAGTATCTAGCTGACCTGTTTTTATGGTATTTATAACTATTAATGCTTTAATTAAGATGTTGGACTAGACATCTTAAGTTCTAGGCCCTACTTAGCTATAGACACCACAGTTAAGTCTTAAGTCAATCATCCCCTCTTACAGCCCTATTGTAAAGGATAATATTTGGGGAGAATCACATCTACAACAGCTCAAGCTCTGATGAGAAGAGAGAGATGATCTCACAATATAGAAGTCGAAAAGGGGATGTTGGATATGGAGTGAGGTATTTGTAGGTACCACAATAGAGTCTAGAGCTGTCACAGCACCATTGGAGATTTGGGTTAGCTCTTTGCCTCAGCTCTTCTCCATCTTCCTGAAGTTGAGAAACCTTGACCTACACTTCTCTTCTAGGCCTCGGCCCGATTTCTTCTACCGCTGCTTTCCAGATGGACGGGCAACTGATCAGTTCTTGTGCACAGGAGATGCACAAGTGGTGATTGAAGGGCGCAAGAGCTTCCCTAGTGGATATTCTTCCTGTGAGTATTTTTTTTCCTGTGAGAACTGCCCTTAGAGAATTGGCAATAGTATTATGGCTAGTTTGGGGACATTTAATTACCCCTTCCAAGAACTTTTGTTTTGAGGAACCATATTGAACTGGTTCATATGTTGTGCTAAGACATGGCTTGAATAACCACAATTCATTGAATAAACCACTATTGGTTGGCTGTACCCAACACATTTAGCCAAAAACAATCAGAATGGTTGGGTTGGCATATTTAACTTTAAACACAACACATTGCTTAAGGTTCTTTACTATGATATATGATGTATGTACTAGGTCCCAATCTAATGTGGCATAAAATCATTTTTAAAAATATTGCAGTTCAGTTCACAGAATTGGTCTAGGAATCCAAGAAAAACCTAAGTAGATATTAAAAGGAAATAGAAGTTGCAGTGGTTATGAATGTATTTCTCTCCCCTTGGGCATTTAAATGTTATTAGGTCCTATGAGATAACCATTCTTTATAAACTGTCTTACAATCTATAGAGTATTATTCATGTGATTTGTCCCTGTGTGAATGTTCCATTATGCATATGTGCTCACTAGAGCATCTTATTATAGGGATACAACAGCCTCAGTATTGTTTTTACGTTGCCCACCTCTCATTTATTCATTGCTTCTGTCAGAAAAAAAATCATATATTAAAGATATGTCATTTTGTCTCTACTTGTAGATCTGCAGTTTGCATACATACATTATATATGTCTTACCAAGCATCCTTGCTGTATTTGAGTTGCTTACGGTGCAGTCTAAGTGCTGCAGGCAAAGGAAATTTTCTGAATTCTATTCAGTTTCGTTCTTTGGAAAAGATACAATTCCTGCCTGAATTTTTTTTCAGTTCAAGGAGAGAAGTACCTTTTTTTGTTGTTGTTCAATTTTGGGCTCAGCTTTTTTCAGTAAGCAGTGGCATCTTTCATTGCATATTTATGGGGTTTTTTTTAACCAAACCAAAAGTACACTGCTCAAAAAAATAAAGGGAACACTTAAAAAACATAATGTAACTCCAAGTCAATCACACTTCTGTGAAATCAAACTGCCCACTTCGACAGCTTTCTGGCTGATGGTTTGGTCATTTTTGAATGCTGGCGATGCTTTCACTCTAGTGGTAGCATGAGACGGAGACTACAGCCAACACAAGTGGCTCAGGTAGTGCAGCTCATCCAGGATGGTACATCAATGCGAGTTGTGGCAAGGTTTGCTGTGTCTGTCAGCGTAGTGTCCAGAGCATGGAGGCGCTACCAGGAGACAGGCCAGTATTATTCAGGCAGACGTGGAGGGAGGCCATAGAGGAACACCAGCATCAGGGACAGCTACCTCCACCTTTGTGCAAGAGGGAACAGGAGGAGCACTGCCAGAAGCCGTGCAAAATGACTTCCCAGCGGGCCACAAATGTGCATTCTGACTCAAATGGTCATGAAACAGACTCCATGAGGGTGGTATGAGGGGCTGACGTCCACAGGTGGGTGTTGTGCTTACAGCCCCAACACCGTGTAGGACGTTTGGCATTTGCCAAGAGAACACCAAGTTGGCAAATTTCGCCATGTTCTCTGTGCTCTTCAACAGATGAAAGCAGGTTCACACTGAGCATATGTGACAGGGTCTGGAGACGCCATGGAGAACATTTTGCTGCTGCCAACATTTCTCAGCCATGACCGGTTTGGCAGTGGGTCAAGTAATAATGTGGGGTGGTATTTCTTTTAGGGGCGGCCGCATAGCCCTCCATGTGCCCTCAGAGGTAGGCCCTGTATTGCCAAATTAGGTACCGATATCAGATCCTTGTGAGACCATATGCTGTGCGCTTGGCCTGGGTTCCTCCTAATGCCATAAGGACAATCACTAACCTCATGTGGCTGGAAGTGGTGTCAGCGGTTCCTGCAAGACGAAGGCATCTGATTGGCTGATGGACTGTGTTAAGCCCTGGGTTCCCCAACCAGGGTTAGGGAGACAAGCAAAACAGAATGTGCAGCGCTAAGTCAGATAGGCATACAGATAAATGAGTGAGCTAAGCTTGTAGGTTCATTAACATACAATAACAATACCATATACGCTAGTGTTATACCAATTATAGTTTATTCCATAATATAGCATAGTCAAATAACAGTCCAGGTAGTCTTGTATCATTTAAGTCAGTCCGTTCAGGGATATTCAGTTAGCAGAGTCCATGTAGAATATCCTGGGTCAGTTCACTTACAAATCAGTCCTTTGTTCTCTCTCCGTGCGAGCAATGGCAGTCTTCCAAGCAGTAATTAAGGAATCTTCAAAGCCAGAGAGCGAGCACGTTGCAGGCTTGCTTCTTTTAAGGAGTTGTCATAACCACTCCCTAATCACTTTCCCACAGTTAAAGTTACAGACACTTTAACATACATAACCAGGCTTACTTATTTATTATTTTACCTAAACAGTTAGGGTAAAAATAATGTTATCCTAACATCTCCCCTTTTAGGTTAATTAATAATTTTTATAATCCTTTACATTTTTTTAATTCATATTTTGCTACAAACTTCAGTAAATTCATTACTCCTTGTGCTTTTGTAAATTGGTCTGCAATGTTTTCTTCTGTCATGCAGTATTCCATTTAATTAGTCCCATTTTTGGACTGATTCTTCTTACATTTAGGTATCTTAGATCAGTGTGTTTTGACTCTAGTTTTTACAGCAATGTAGTAGCTAATTTTATAAGCTGCTGCGTTATCCTCATATACTGTAATTGCATCTTTGTACAGTTATTCCCATGTCTTACCAAATAAACTGTTTGTACATAATTAAATCAGTACATAATAACGACAGACATGAAATGTCCGCTTCCATCTGGATAAGCTAACTATGCCTGTGGTCTGAATTGACCTCCACCACATATTTAGTGTTTTACCAAAATTAATATAGCCATCCCAGAAGTTGATTTTCTACGTGTTTTATATCAGTGCCAAAACTTGCATCTGCATATGCACTAAGACTCAAAATCACCCTTTGGTCTCGTAATATACAATTGCATGGTTCATTGGTTTCCCTTAAGATATCTTACAATCCTCTTTAATGCTTGCCAATGACATTGATGTGGATCCTGAATAAAAACAGTGCCAGGCTGATTTACACTATAAGCTATATTCTGGCCTCGACCAATTGCTATTATGATAAGCTACCCAATCAAGATTGATATATGGCTTATCAAATTTGGGACTTTGATCATTAGATTTGGCAAAACTTCCTGACTCATTGAGTCTTTGCCTAGTTTTACAAAAGTTCCGATTTATTACGTTTTAATTAATTGGCAAATTTTATCTTCCTGAGATATCTTAAAACCTTTTTGTTTTTTGGTAATAGTCAATCCTAGATATTTTTTTTAATCTCACCTAAATGTTTTACCTTATACCTTCTTGGCTAATAATGAATATAATCTCATTAGCTTCATTATTAGTTTTTGGTAATTAAAGCAATATCATCTGTAAATAATAACAATAAATGACACCGTTCCATTATTTTCTCTTTTAAACACACAATGGATTGCCAAACCAGATTTAAAAACCTATATTGTTCAACTCTTTCACAATATATGTGGTTCCACTCAAACCAGATGTTTTCAGTTCGTAAAGACTTTCTTTTGAGTTTTCCAACAATCATTACTATTTACATTTTTTTCTTTTTTACACCATATTGGTTTTCTATTATAATATATAGTGTGCTGCAATGGTGCATGTAGATAAGCAGTTTCTACATCTTAAATGTTAATGATATAGTTTTTCTTAGCTGCCCCACACTAATGCTGCTCTTAAAGAAGTTGCTTTTAAGGCTTGGTGCCAAAAAACTTCATCGTAATCAGATGAGTTTGATTAAACCTTTGAGCCTACTAAACCAGCTTTATGGGTAACAGTCCATCATTTCCAGTTTTATTTTAAACTATCCATTTGCACCCAATGGATTTTTGTCCGGAGGAGGGCCGGTAATTTTGGCATTCTTCATAGACTTTCATTACCTTTAATGAATTTAGTTCTTTTTGCCATTGCCTTTTGCCAATCTCCTGATCCTTTGCAGGATACATCCTGAGTTCATCTACATTAGTAGGAACTTTAGTTACTGGCAAAACTTATACTTTGCTTGATAACCTATCAGGGCGTGTCTAGTTACACGTGTAGTACGTCAGGTCTTATAGGACTTTCAGGTGGACTTTTCATCTATTATGGTCTTGATTTTGTACCTCCTCCTGAGTTCTAAGTAGTTTCCTTTTGTTCTGGTCCTATTAGCTCTTCTTGGAACTTCTGATCTTAATGGACTCTTCTTATAACAAATTTGATCTTTGTGCCTTTTGGTAAGCGGTTCATTTTATCACTTCATAATTACATCTTTGTTCCAGTCGAGTCCATCTACATGGTTCTTAGGAATTTTGCACTAGCACTGGTGGTAAACTCTTAGATGTACCTGGTTCCCAATCAATCTGTAATTTATCTCTGATTAGATGTATATCTACAAAAAATTAATCTTTTAAGCTCTATGCTGTCCTTTGGGTCTAAGTTGTTGTAGGATAATCACCATGCTGGTGCTTCCAAATGTGTGCATGAACTTAAATCAGTTTTGTACCAATTGCCACAGTGTGAATGGTAATTCACCTGTTGTGAATTAACAACATTATTTAATATTATGATTACCACACATTATTGCTTTCTTCCCCATAAATTCGTCAAGCGTAATCCATTAAATCAGACATCATGTTTCTGCCACTTGATGTAATGTTTGGCCTCTCTTCTCTATAAAGGCATTATGTTGTGGCTATATGTGCAGACATTTTTATGTTGAATACCTAAACATTTCTATAGCTGTTCTTGAATTTATATTTGTTAAATTCTGTTTACCATTATCTGTATTATAAGAGGTTACTAATTTCTTTTTAGTTTTTCTTTCTGCGAATTTCATCCAATTAAAGAGATTTTGATATGTTTCGGTTGTCTTCATTAAATAGGCAAAAAACCCATATCTAGAATAGTGGTCCATTATAACTAGTATGTAACGAGCTCCTCCTACACTGGGTTTTTTTCGGACTATTAAAACAGCAAATATACTTCTAAAGCTCTAGTAGTAAATCCATCAACTCTAATTAGCTCGGTTATAAACCCTGCCTCTTACTTTGATCACAGGCATTACTTTGCAAATACTTATTACAAGATTTTCAAACTTATTCCCTTAGATAATTCAACAGTTTTCATTAAGCATTTAAAATTTAAATTGCCCTAAGGGCCCACGGCCTTAGTGCCCTTCGATGTACAAGTGAATACATTCGTCATGAGGTTTCTTATTTTCATAAATTGTGTTAGCCACCTAAACCATTCATCATTTAACCACATATAATTCACCTCTTAAAGATGCAGTAATTCTCTTATCATTCTTTTCAAATGCAGTTATCTCCCCTAATGTACTACATATCCTAGTTTAACCAAAATCCTACTGAAATTAAATTAAACTTAAGTTGTGCGTACATATAACATTTTATACATCTCTTTTATAAAAGAACAATATTGCTATAAAACCTTGACCTTAGCTTTCAGTTTCCAAGCCATTGGCTAACGTTATCTGCTGTGTACTCTGGGACATTTTAATAAAATTTTTCTATCATTTGCTTATACAATGGGATGCTCCACTGTCAACCACCAACATAAATTATTTTTACTCTACAGCTCCGTTAGTATACATGGCTAAACTCTTAAATGTTATATTGTTCTTTGGTGACTTTTAGTATTCTGGCCAGCTTCTGGCGGCTTGCCCTTTTTTACAAAAATCTTGCCAAATGTCGCTCTTCCTCCACAATTAAAACACCTTTTTAATTGCGTATGCAGTTAGGAGATTCCATTATCTTCTTTTTTGAAGTTGCCTCCCTCCTTAATTCAATTCTCTTTCAAGCCTTCTTCTGGCCTCTCAATTCAATCTGCCAGTTAATCAAGTTAAAGAGTTAAACTTTCATTTGCAAAATTTCAAGTGAAGTTTACGTAGTTATCATAACTTTCATCAAGGGAAGATAGAATTATGTAGACTTGGTGTTGTTCAGAGAAAATAAACTTCTCGTGCAGTTCTTGATAAAAATGTTTTTCATAGTTTTTTAAAATTGTACTCAGCATATCACCAATATTGTTTGGAGATTGCGTCCTGAAAGCTTCGTGTTTAGATTTATGTTGAGCCACTAACATTATCTCGAACATAAATTTCTTTTAGCTTTCTGCCAACAACCTGAGAGCCGTGTTCTCTCCTTGTGATATAAACAAAGATGTTGATGCAGTTAATGTTAACCCAATTATGCAAATGGCTTGTTGATTTTTTATGCATAAATTCTTCTAATCTTTTAGTCTGTCTTCCTCTTCTCTGGATCCCATTCTTCTACGTTTGGTGGATTTTCAATTATGTTCCACAGACCTTCTCTTTGTTAGAAGAGACTACATTTTGCAGACCATGATACATAGTTTGTTCCATCCAGCTTGGATATAAGAGAGACAAACTTTGTAGATTGACTTGTGGCATGTTTTCATATATGTTATTATAAAACTATAATTAATATAAACACAGCTGTCTGTTTACTGTAATGTATAACAACACAAACTCTCACTCTTTCATAAATCTGTTTATCCTAGTTAAACACTGACTTTGCGCCTCTGGGCCCATAACCAGTGTTAAGCCTGGGTTCCCCAACCGGAGGGTTAGGGAGCACAAGCAAAACAGAATGTGCAGCGTTAAGTCAGATAGGCATACAGATAATGAGTGAGCTAAGCTTGTAGGTTCATAACATACAGTAACAATACCATATACCTGTAGTGTTATCACAATTATAGTTTTTATTCCATATATAGCATAGTCAAAATAACAGTCCAGTTAGTCTTGTATCATTTAGTCAGTCCGTTCAGGGATATTCAGTTAGCAAAGTCCATGGGTAGATATCCTGGGTCAGTTCACTTACAAATCAGTCCTTTGTTCTCTCTCCCGTGCGAGCAATGGCAATCTTCCAAGCAGTAATAGGAATCTTCAAAGCCAGAGAGCGAGCACGTTGCAGGCTTCTTCTTTTTAAGGAGTTGTCATACCACTCCCCTAATCACTTTCCCACAGTTAAAAGTTACAGACACTTTAACATACATAACCAGGATTACTTATTTATTATTTACCTAAACCAGTTAGGGTAAAAATAATGTTATTCCCTAACAGACTGGGCTCGCCTGTTCCCCAGACCTGAAATCCAATTGAGCACATCTGGGACATCATGTCTCACTCCATCCACAAGACCACATTGCACCACAGACTGTCCAGAGAGTTGGAGATGCTTTAGTCCAGGTGTGGGAGGAGTCCCTCAGAGACCATCCCCACCTCATCAGAGCAATGCCCCAGGCGTTTAGGGAGATACAGCATGTGAGCCACACACATGATCGAGCCTCATTTTGATTTGTTAAGGACATTACATCAAAGTTGGATCAGCCTGTAGTATTTTTTTCCACTTTAATTTGGAGTGTAACTCCAAACCCAGGCCTCCATCGGTTGCTAAATTTGATTTCAATGACTAATTTTTGTGTGATTTTGTTGTCAGCACATTCAACTATGTAATGAATAAAGTATTTAATAAGAATATTTCATTCAGATCTAGGATATCTTATTTTTGTGTTCCCTTTATTTTTTTGAGCAGTGTATTTTATTAAGGGTTGTATGTATGCATTTATGTATGTATGTATGCATACATGTATATTCCCTCTCAACTAGCTAGGCAAGAGTGGAGGGCAGGTTCCAACTTCGGTAGGGCTTATATATGGTTCCTTTAATTGCATTAACATTGAAAAACAACCAGGGTTGTAGTCCTGCTTGCCTGATCTGACAGTAAATTGTATTTAATTCAGTAGATCCTTTCTTTTACTTGTATAGAATTGTTTGAAAAGAACAAAACATACCCTTCCAAGATTGATCATTTAACTGGTCTAATACTAACATTGAAACAGTCAGAACTATCCTCCTGGCTTGCCCAATCTGTCATTCCTGGAGAATAGAATTGATAAACCTTCTTAATTGCAAACTATTTCAATTGGCACCAGCAGAAAAGTGCACTCCATCTATTGTGGTCAGAAGATATTGGAACTAATTGCAATTTACCCACTGTAACATTGATAAATCTCTCATTTCCTTCAATTACTGTATTCAACTCCCATTCTTTTATTTTTAATTTATGTCAATTGTTTTGTTTGCTTGTTTGGGAGGAGCAGTGTTGCATCACTTGGGAGTAGCTGAAAGGATGTCACTTTCTTTTTGGTTTAGGGTTGCTCTTAACAGCATTGTTGTGAGGTGTGAAAGCTCAGGACCGTGGGAAGGTCCAATTAAACAGATTTATTGCTGGTCATGCCTACACACAGGAATCTTCTCAATGAACTGCTAGGAGCTAAATAAGGATCAACAGAATTCAAGGGAGGTTGGATTTAGTTTGTTTGTGACTATGTAGGGATTTTTGGCTGAACCTTCTTTTAACTCCACCCCCAGGTTCTGCCACTCATTCTCCCACATCTATGTCTATTCCACATTTCTGTTTGAGAAAAGTGGAAATTTCTTCTTTGGGATCCCTTGTATTTCTAGCTACAGATAGTGATGGCCATTTGCATTGCTGGATCTCATAAGGGATCTTTTATGTTTTCCAGTTGTCTTTGCTGGGTTTTCTTTTGGCTCCTTCTACATTGCAGGGAAGCTGCGTTGCTTTGCACCTGGTGGTCGAGGCCAATCCTGGCACCTCTGCGCCTTCTGGGGACCCCTCTTCATTGCCATGCTCATTGCCTTGTCCTGTATGTGTGATTACAAACACCACTGGCAAGGTGAGGGAAAAGTGTGTGACGTATGTGGAAAAGACGATTTTTCTATTACATAGAAGTCTGTTTCATTGCTCCATTAGTCAGAAGCCCAACATTGCTTATATTTTGGCCGAGAGCCATGTTTTTGAGTTTCATGATTGCAGGAAACTTGCAAGGAATGGGTGAACAAAAGAAACTCCATACATCTCTATTTAATTCAAATGGAATAAGAGTCACAAGGCCATTCTCCATTGGGGCATCTAATAACTTTCCCTTTCTGTCCTATGATGAAATTGCTTTTGAAGCCTGGGCTTTGGTGGAGGTGCTGATGGCTTTGGAGTCTTTAGCTTGTACATCTCTGCTCTAAAGAAAGGAATGGAGGGAGTGGCATCTTTTTCTGCCAAAACTCATGCTTGACTGAGGCTACCACTACCTTTGGTTGTAATGGAATGGCAAATTTCAGTGCAAATATCTGATGACGCTACAAATCTTAATGGTCTAAATTGTTATTGTATGACTGTTTGAGTTGGGAGTAGCAGGTAAACCCTAAAAGGAATCAAGGCCATTGAGGTAGCACTGTGCAAAGACATTTCTGCAGTCATGTGGCCAACATGACCTCAAGGAGTGCTTTTACCTTCCTACTGAAATGGTGCCTATTATTGATTCACATTTGCATACTTTCAAACTGCTAGGTTGGCAGGAACTGGGCCAAGGACGGGAGCTCACCCTGTAACATGGCACTCGGGTCTTGAATCTTGGCTTCCAGCTTTCCAGCTGACAAGCCCAGGGTCTTAACCGCTAAGCCACTGCACTACCCAAACCCTAAAAGAGGATAAATCAATTTCCAAGGCAAATCTTGCAGCCTCTTAGCAGTTGAAAAAATCCCAGCCAACTCTGCCTTCCTTGGTAGCATGGCCCCTATGCAAAATTAAGACCATTGCTGGCTACCAAAGCTTAGCATGGGCTTATATCCAATGTGTTAGATATTGATCTTTGTATTCTTTTTTTCCTTTTAAGATGTGCTGGTTGGCTCTGGAATGGGTTTCACCTTTGCGTATCTCTGCTACAGACAGCATTACCCTCCACTGACGGACCCCAAATGCCATCAGCCTCTGCAGCATGTATCCAGGCTATCTTCTCCAGAGAGGCAAAAGCTGACACTTTCTGGTTTCAACCTAGATGTATGGAGGACTCAGGGTTTCCTTTCTGTGTATTTGCAGACTCGAGGGGGGGAAAGAGAGCTTAATCATCCATGTTCTGCTTTGCTCAAAGGCCAAGAGGTGGTAGGGGGAGAAACATCATTGTCCAAAGTATACCAGCCTGATTGAAACTCAGGGCCTCTACCTCTTCATCACGCATATGTGGCTGAGAAAGTGAATCTTTTCCAGGACAGCAAAATTGCAGAATTTAGGAAGATTTATTTTTTTGTGGCCAACTCATTCCTGGCAATATTGAACCATTCCTCATCTGATCACAACAGAGCAACAAAAGGAGTCTCTAATCCATTCTCTCATTGTAATGCCAGGCATTGCTCTTGAGTTTAAATGCCTATAAATAGATGTCACATGATCTCAGTGTGCAGTTTTGACCTATATATTACAGGAGAGGTCTGACGTCTTTTCCCATGATGCTCAGGGTACATTCCTGTCCATCCAAAGACAGATGGGTACAATTGTAATAGTTTTCTCCCCAAAATTCTGCCTTAAAATAGTAGTATGGGGGTGGTGGTAAAGTATTTCAGGATTCAGTGATTTTGTGCAACAACACACCAGCCCTTTCAAAACAGAGCAGTAGCTCAACCATTCACCAAGGACATTGACATGCATTGAAACAGGTATAAAGATAGATGCCCTAAATCCAGACCCATCCACTGGCCATTTTTCTGCTACTCTTAATTACAAAGGAATCAGGAGTCTCCAACATTTGCCACTGAGGTGTAATATTTCAGGAGTCAAAATTAAATCTAGGAGACTAATTATATTAACTGCATATATATGTTCTGCCGGGTGCCCTCTTTGCTGTTCACTCAAGATTTGTGCAGTTTTTCTTTATTTATGGCAGTATTTTTAGTTTTGCATCCTCTACCATTGCACTGCTCTGCAAAAAGCTTGATTCTCAGCAATGCAAATTGGTATTGATTTAAAATAGTGTAATGACTCAAAGTTCGCAAGACTACACACTTCCATTTTTAGCCTTGCTTCTTTTAGGGGGATTTCTAATGAGTTAAACTATGGCTTCACACCACTGCAGTTCCTAAATCACTGAATTTAAAGATTTCCCTGTGAGTTCATGTTCAACTTTAGAGCACAGTGCTCATCTTTTTCTTGATGGAGAGAGCCACAGTGTTGTGGCCAGAATGGCTAGATGCCAAGGCCCACAGAATGCTGTTGCCTTCCCATTGAAGTGGTATCTATTTATCTACTTGCATTTGCATACTTGTGAACTGTTAGGCTGACAGAAGCTGGGCCAAGTAATGGGAACTGTTGCATGGAGCTTAGGTCTTGTACCTGGATTGTTAGCTCTTCAACTAACAAGCTCAGCATGTTTAACTGCTGAGCTATCATGTCCCTTCCTAAACCATTACTCTAGCAATAGTGGGCAATATTCAGATATCCCCAAAAGGGTTTAGGGGTTCTTACAGTCAATATATTTTGCACTCCTGGTTAAAGATAAATAGGTAAGAACTTTCCTAAAAGGAAGCATTTTTTAGAGTCTATTTAATTCCCATCAATACTCGCAACCACAATACAGCTTGTTGATTGTGGTGGAATTTCTGTGCAATGGATCAATGTTTTATAGCTCATAACTGATTTGTTACTTCTTGGTCCCTCAATTAGTACTCAGCTTGCACTTTTGTGCATTTATCCAACTATAACAAACTCCCCTTTTCAAAGGTATTTCCTTAGCTGGAGAAAAACCCAAAGTTCAATTTATCCATGTCATTACCCATGTGCTTTGTTTTTAATCTTAGGGTCATTGGATGCTGCCGTTTTCATGGGAAATTGCTATTCTAACATCAGAAATTATGATTATTGATTTTTTTATACTATTCATACTGTACAGCAGATTGCTATTAAGACAGTCTAGGGTGAAACGTTTTTCTACCATAGATAGGTATAACAATTGCAAAGTTTTACAGAATAACCAAATTTGTGCAGCATAACAGCACTTGGGTATTTTTTAAAGATATCTGTGGTTGCATTGTGAGATTAATCCTATATATCCTTAAATCTCATTTGAACAACTGATGAACAGCCAATCTGGATGATGATCTAACTACCATAACAAAATTAACCACTTGGGATCACTAAGATTACTGTATAAAAAGTCAATCCTAATGATTTAACAATTGTGCTTATTAGAATGACAGATAAAGAGGCCTAACAGTCAGTCAGGGTTCTCCTTGCAAAGTTCAATAAATTCACCAAAGGCAGACAGCTGCTGGGAAAAAGTTAAATAACTTTTTTTAAAAAAAGGTAATATTTTACAAAGTGCATTAACTTCCAACTGCTTGATTTTTCCACTTGATACTCCAATTGAGAAAATTTGGTCGTGTCAAATGGCATTCTGTTCAGCCACAAGTGTAGCATGAGAGGCTGGAAAATTCAGTGATACAATAATAGTGCAAACATAACAAGAACAACTAAGTATCTGGCACAGAATTGGAATACGCAAGGTGAACAGACATGTAGCAATCACGTGATCACATCTTACTTGTAAACAGGCTGCTTGCTGCTACTCCCTTGGCCAAGACTTTCTTGAAAAGAGAAATTTTGCAGAATGTGAGATTAGTGAAAAGCAATTGACCACTTCATGACCAAAAAATAAATGGTCATGTAACAGTTGCAGGGTCCAACATACATATACCATGAAATCACAGATGTGTTCCACAACTAGTCAGCCAATATTATGTTGAGACATGCATTGAATTTATACTCTGGCAGACTAAACTATCAATGTGAACTGTCTGTCCAAATGGTCGGCCAATCACCCTGAGCTCCCAAGTAAATTTGCCAGTATAGAGCTGCCCTCATCTGGTGCTTGAAGAAACAATCCAATAACTGGGTAGAGGTTTCTAGGAAGTGAGCTCATTCTTCAGATGCTTTCAAGAACCCAATTGCATGCATTGAAACAAGGACATATCAAGCTGCTGCTTGTATGAAGTTTGGCACCTCCCACGTCAGAATGTAAACACACAGCTTCTACAACACTACATTATGGAGAGGAATCACTCATCCATATCCTGATCGTTGTGAACAAGATCAAATTTACAAGCTTTGCCAGTTCCTTCCCAGGTAAGTAGTTATACTTTAGAAAAGTAGAATGATACAATTGCTACTGCTGGCATCATCATACTTATTTCAGAGAAGAATGGGACTTAGTTTGCCCAGCTTTTTGCTTTGACCTTGAGCCCTTTGAGTAAATCAGCAGCAGCAATAAGAGAAGACAAAAAAATGAACTCCCCACAAACAATCTGACATGTAATGCTGAACGCTCGGTATGACCTCAGAAGTGTTTCTAAAAGTCAAAATCCTTCACTGTCCATCATTCATCTTGAGGTTTTTTCTAATGGAGACAAGATGTGAAATTCTAGCACCAATTTCAAGTCTTGACTAGTGCATAAACTGAAGGTGACACAACTGGTATTGCACTGTATCTAAAGACACACTGGCTGTAGACAGAAAATGCAGTTTGGTTAATTCACAAGGGCCTGAATATACCAGGAGTCTGACAGGATCTCAATGGTCACTACTATCCCTGAATCGGATATTGAATTTTCCAGAGTTCCAGACTATGAGGACGAAGCATGCTGGGCACATCAGACAAAAGAGGAGGAAGGTTGCAGGAGCTGTAAAATAAAGAAAAACATGGTACATCAGCCATGTTAGGTTAGCTTTTCATTGAAGGCAGCTGATCTTGAAGGGGACCTAATTCAAGGAAAAAAATAATAGAAGACATACAATATACACAGCAGGATAATTTCTAAATCTTCAATTGCTTTTTGTCTTTTTCTCAAACGGTAGCCAGAGCCAACTGGCCTCAAATCAAAAAAACAGATTTACATATTTGGTATCCAGAGTTGTGCAGCTGGTCAGTTTGTTTCTACAAAAGGGGCTGATCCATGCTGATGCCCTTTGTTTGATAAATCTCTTTCAACAACAATAATACTGTGTCTTCTGACTCCCTAGGAGGGATAGAAAAAAGGAAAAAGAAATAACTATTCATTGTTGATTACACACTAGCAAAATTTTGATGTATATATATTTCATATATTTGTAATCCTAGCTGTAATGCATATAGTTAGCTAAATTCAATTCAGGACATGTTTATCCCATCTGTATACAATTTGAAACTAAATGTGAAAAAGTAAAAACTGGGCATAAGCCTAACTTCCACCTCAGCAATTAAAACAACACAATACAAAGGAAGGAGATACATAAATAGTTATGAGCCTCTTGGAGAAGAATGGGAATGATGGAGAAGATGAGAGACAATACAGTCTTCTTCAACTGCCACCTTGCATGACAGTACAGATGGAGCAATCTGGAAGGGTTGAGTTAGCTGATCTAGATTGCTAGGCTGGTATCCTACCCTTCCTTCCTGGCTACATGTGCGTCCTTCCCAAACTTGCACGCTTAGTGGAAGACCAGATCAATATCTGGGTCAAGGGTATTTGATGACAGCCCCAACCAACAAAACTGTTGGGTACCAGATCAGAATTAGCCCAGTAGACAGAGCTTACCAGTAGCATAAATGGCCTTGCAGTGCAAATAAATATTCATTAAAGCTTTCAATGGGTTTCTCTTGAAGCACGTAGTCAATGCGATGGCCCCCATTCAGCAGCCCCACATTAACTGGAGGCAGATCCTCTTTTGCTGATGTGGTTGGTTCCTCTGGTTTCTCCTCTGTATTCAAATGGAAGAAAACTGAATCAACACACTTGCAATAAGTGAACAGGCCAGATAAACTAAGACCAACCTTAATTTTCCTGACTAAGGTAATGGTGGCAGCTCAGTCTTATAGAGACCTCCAAACATGGCAAGTTTTAAGAGTCATGGACTTCCGCTCCCAGAATTTCTCATCCATCCATGGGAGTTAAACTCCTAAACCAGAATCCTGGGAGCTGAAATCCACAAGTCTTAAAGTTGCCAGGTTTGGAGACCCTTGCATATTCTCAAAATAACTTTCTTCAGACAAGATTAAAAAGAAGTGGCAACTCTTGTCCACAAGTACTTGGATGGCAATTCTAGTTGAAGAGTTAGTTACAATGCTCTGTGCCGAGCCCTGAAAACTGCCCAATTCAGTCCAGAGGCCATTAGATCTCTCTTTAGTCAATAGAGCAGAAGGAGCTCTTACTTGGTACCAAGGAGGCCCTCAGGCAACAGAATCTCTCAAATATAAACCACTGTATCCACATACTCATTCTGCACTATTGATCCCAAATCTTTATGATAATGGGAATTTTGTAAATGGGAAGCCTGAGCCCAAAACAGCTACAAAGCAACAAAAATGTGTTCTTTTGCATGCACCAAAGATGAGCAAACTCTTGAGTGCAAACCATAATTTAAACCTAGGCTTTAAACCAACCAGGTTGCTTCTCCGTGCTGGTTTCAGCTTCTGACTCCTGTTCCACATCTCCTGTGGCTCCTGCCTCCACAGCTGGCAATGATGTTCTGGTGAAGGACTGCCAAGCAGTCCTCAAGGAGCCCAGCAAGTTATTTTTCAGGTCCATACTCATCCGAGTGAGGCCTTCCTTCAATTCTGGAAAAATAAAGAAAAAAATTCAAAACCAGAAAAAAGACAAGATTGCATACAGATGAAACTTGAAAAATTAAAATATTGTGCAAAAGTTCATTTATTTCAGTAATGCAACTTAAAAGGTGAACCTAATACATGAGATAGACTCATTACATGCAAAGCAAGAATAGTTCAAGCCATAGATTTGTCATAATTGACGATTGATAATAGATTACAGCTCATTGAAAATCCCTAAATCCACAATTCTCAGCAAATCTTAGATATTTGTTGAAAAGGTTCAATAGTCTAGCTCAAAGTGTCCCACTCTAATCAGCTAATTAAGCCAATAACCCTGCAAAGGGTTCCTGAGCCTTTAAATGGTGTCTCTCAGACTGGATTCAGTAGGGAATCACCAATCATGGAAAGGACTGCTGACCTGACAGTTATGCAGAAAACCATCATTGGATCACCCTCCATAAGGAGGAAAAGCCTCAAAAGTTAAATTGCAAAAGGAAGTTGGAATGTTCCCCAAGTGCTGTATTTAAAGACATTATAGAAAGTATGGGAAGGGAAAAAAACTGGATGAAAAAAAGTACACCAAAACAGCGGGCTGACCGCAGCCTGGAGAGGGATTGTCAGGGAAAAAGGCCTTTCAAAGTGTTGGGGGACTTTCCAAGAGAAAAGAGTGGGACTGAGGGCTGAAGTCAATGCATCAGACGCCACACACAACAGATGGATCCTGGACATGGGCTTCAAATGTTGTATTCCTCTTGTCAAGCTGGCTCCCTGAACAACAAAACGTTCCCAGAAAGCACTGCCGTTCCTGACACCAATCGTAGTGTCGCTAAAACGAAAAACAGAACTGGTCTGATTGTGCATCCTCAGTAGTCCAAAGTCCTCTTTTCTGATAGAGAGCGAACTTTTTGCTCTCATTTTGGAAACCAAGAGACCCAGAGTCCTGAGGAAGAAATGAGAGGCACACACTTCAAGAATCTTGAAGTCCAGTGTGAAAGTTTCCAGGTCGTTGATTTTGGGGAGCATGTCAATCTGCTGGCGTTGGTCCACTGTCTTGCTTCAGTAGTCCAGGGTCACACGCCGTCTACCAGTAGACTTTGGCAGTTACTTCATGGCTTCCTCATGCAGACAGCCTTTATGGGGATACTGACTTTCCAGCAGGCCTTTGGCACCTGCCCAACACTGCCACAAAAGCACCAAAACCTGGTTACATGACCGTGAGTGAATTACTGCTGCTTTGATTGGCCAGCAAAAAACTCGTTCTGACTTGCAACCCCATAGAGGAATCATGGGGGCATTGCCAAGAAAAAAAGATGAGAGACAATGACACTGAACAATGCAGAATGAGCTGAAGCTCTATGAATAATCGCTTGGTCTTCCATAATACCTCAGCAGTGCCACAGGATGATAGCTGCCATGCACGCCACATTGAGGCAGTAGTAATTGCTTGCAAAAGGGGCCAAAACTAAGTACTGAGTACATATGCATGGTTATACTTTTCAGAGGTTCCGATATTGGTCTATGTACAATCCTTTGTTTTATTGATTGCATGTAATATTCTAATTTTCTGAGATTGTGGATTTGGGGTTTTCATGAGCTATAAGCCATAATCATCACAATAATGACAAATCACGGCTTGAACTATCTTGCTTTGCATGTAATGAGTCTATCTCATGTATTACTTTCATCTTTTAAGTTGCATTACTGAAATAAATGAACTTTGGCACGATATTTTAATTTTTCGAGTTTCACCTGTAGATGTAAATGCATTTTAGACTAATGTCTATGGAAGTTCTCATTCATCCAGATAATGGTTGTCCCAAAGGTGCTTTTATTTTAAAGGCAACTGAATTGATTTGCTTCTCATCCAATAAACTTTTTCAGTTCTAACCAACTGGTGGGGAATGGAAAGGATTTATATGCTCTGCATTCAGGCAGTTGGACCAGGTTCTGGAGTGTTTGCTGTTGAAAAAGCCTGTCGTTCTAAATCAGTGTTTCTCAACCCTGGCAACTTTAAATTGTGTGGATTTCAATTCCCAGAATTCCCCAGCCAGCATGAATATCTTTGTAAGCATTCCTTCATACATTATAGGGAAAATTCTGAGAAAGTGACTTCATACCCGTGCACCCATGGGACACCTGAAGAAGCATCCTAGGATGAATGTGATAAGTTACCTGCCAGCCATCCTGATTCAACTGTATTTCTAAGTCTCGCATGGATAAGGCAGGTCACATACCATCACATACAAAGCTGGAGTTGGACTCTCATTGAAGATCACTCATCATAAAAAGGTATGCAAGATGAAGAAGGAACAATGGTTTCTTTTGCTGGTTTTTTTTTTTTTACCTAAGTGCATCCTCTTCCGGCCCTTGTGGTGGGGAAGCAGCATAGGTTCGAATTCCACATCAGGAACAATCATGGGCTCAATCCTGTATGCTACTGGATCAAACTACAAAACAAAGGGTTTGCAGATATTACCATCTGTCCATTTTCTAAATGACCTTTAATCCCAAAGGAAGCATGCAAACCATTTTTTAAAAAAGAAAGCCACAATGAAGTAAACTGTTACTTTTTTTAAGAAGTGGGAAACCTGCAGATCACACATGGCTTTGTGGATCCTCTTTACAGATTGATATCAAATTCTAATGAATATTTTGTTTCTAAAATTCAGTGGCAATGAACCCTCATTTTAAGAGCAATTTTGTCTGTTTTAATTTGTTCTAAATTTTTTTTTTCCTTGACTTTGATTTCCCCCCCCTCTCTTTCATTTGGAAAACTTAAAAGATTATTTTCAAGCTGCTTCAACACATTTTCATTTTTTTCTGATCATCTCTCAGCAGTATTCATCTTGTCAGAGTTGATTTCATATTGTTATGAGAAGAAAACTTTCCATTGCACAATCTTGAAGGTAGTCCTCATTTAGCAACCATAATTGGCAACTTTTCATGAAGCAAAGCAATTGCTAAGTGAAACCACAACTATGCTAATTATCATATTTCAATTTTTTTTGCTTTACAGACTGCAAAGGCTGTAAATGTGAGCACTGGTTACAAAGTTACTTTTTATCACCATCGTAATTATGAACAGTCACTAAATGAGGCCTACCTGTATTATCTTGACACCAGTTAATAACCATCCCTATCAAAAGAAGCTTAATTTTTTGTCTTCTACATGATTTTTTTTTTGAAAATGGGAAAAATGAGGACATTGATTTAAATTGCAGCTCTTTTTCTGTTTGGTTTGTATAAACTACCATTTGGGTTTTTATACCTGTGTGTTATTACGGTACCATTTTTGTTTTATATCGAGCTGCGCTTTTCATTAAGCTGCCCAGGGGATCTTCTGAGCTAACAGCAAGGCTATTGTCAATTAACAAATAAATCTTCAGAAATCAATAACTCCACCCATGACGAAAAAGTAGCAGAGGTAAAATTTCTTTTCCAGACTCCTCTATCCTAATTCTAATGTCACTGGATGGTTAATCTAAGCACCAGTAGAGGATGAGATTATCTCCAGAAAAGGCGCATTACGCTTTGTCTAATTTAGAAGCTGCATAATTTACAGATTGGATTCAAGATTTTAATTGTTTCCAAACGTTACATACTTTTGAACAGGGTAGAATTTGGATGGATACATGTGTATAAGCAAATTGCCACAGAACCTTGGTGTATCTATCTACATTCTATCTCTCTGTTATGATTCTTGGTTTTCTTTTATCTTGTTTTTCTAAGGCTGGCAGATTTGTTAATTTCTCATCAGTTACATGGATAACCAAAGTCTTATTCCATACTATGCAGATATCTGCCATCCAGTGAACAATGGGAATGACTGGAGCCAGTGTAAACTAGCCATATTTGAGTCCCATCAATTTCAGTAGAACTTGAATCAAGTTAGCCATGATCCATTTGAACTGCAGTGCAGCCCACTGTAATTTTCTCTTTTTACTCCATGGACAAAGGAACAAGATAACTACTCACAGGATGAAAGATATTGAAGAAGCCTTTGCAGGTAGGCAGAGTGTAAGTTGGATCAATCCTATTCACGCCTCGTACAGTAAGAAACATACCAATGGGTGAGCCAAAAGCAAAAAAAATCTGTGGGTTGTAGATAAGCTGAGGGTAGTTTGCAGAGACCTGGTGGAATAGAAATAGAATTGACAGTTTGCAGGGAACAAGCAATTCCATTCTGTCTGTCTGTCTGCCCATACATCAATCCAAAATACTAGCATATGTCAATTCAATTAACACGCATCAAGAATTTGCTTCCTCTTTATATCGTTACTCATCTGTGGGACTCACTTACAAAAATTACAAACATCCATAATATAAAATCCAAACAGAAACATGCTGCTAAAAAAAAAAAAGAAGCAAACACCTTATCTTCCCTTCAAGACATCTAAAAGCTTCAGAATTTTCAGATACTCCTCCAAGCTACACACAGTATTTTCTGAAACAGGAAATATTTAGCTTGTGCATTTGCATAATGAGTTGTGGAATTCAGCAGCTCATAAAGGCTGGAGCTAGTCAGCAAGTAAGGATGAAAAAATGTAAACAAAGAAAGCAAAGAATAAAAAGGATAGGCATTTTGTGTGATACTTCTTCACCCACCTTAATGAAGGATCTGATATGAGATAATACAGTCTTGGCTCAGCAGGGGTCAGAAAAAAATACTTCACATAATCTATATAAATGTAATATTTTTGCCTGCATGACTTTATGAAAAAGTTAGATTTTTTAAATTATATTTTTTGATGTATTACAGGTAGCCTTCGACTTAGGACCACAATTGTGACCAGAATTTCCATTGCTGAGCAACACAATTGTTATGTGAGTAGCACCAATTTCACAAACTTTTTTTTGCCATGGTCCTTAAGCAAATCAATGCAGTTGTTAAATGAATCACACAGCCATTTAGCAAATCCAGGTTCCCCCACTGACTTTGCTTGCCGGAAACCTGCTGGGAAGGTTGCAAATGATAATCACATGATCCTGGAATACTTCAACCATCGTGAATACCTGCTGGTTGCTACGTGCCTGAATTTTGATCATGTGGCCGTGGGGATGCGGTGACAGCCGTAAGTGCAAGGGCCAGTCGTAAATCAGTATATTCAGTGCTGCTGTAACCTCAAACTGTCACTATACGAATGGTTATAAGCTGAGGACTAACTGGATTTAAATAAAATGTAAAGGAAAAAACACCACAAAACCATCATGCTCAGCATCTCTACAGCATTCAAGAATTCAGTAATTGCCCTTGTGCTATGTGATCTTGGTTGTCTGGCACCAGATTATATTATGTGTGAATTCAGCTATCATGGTTTCTTGAACAGAGAATTCCAATCAGTATTTGCATGAAGTGTGATTACAGATCCTGCATGTTTTATAGCCTGGTCATTATCTTGGTTCAGCTAAACCTTCTGAACACCTCAGCCAAACTCTACCTTTATATCTATGATGCAGTTAATAGGAGGCTGTTGTCTATTAAAGTTACCTGCCCCGTTACAATACCCGGGTGTCTGCAACTGGTTTCTGCACATGTGGGCATTGCAGATGTTTCCTGATTGGCATCTCCGCCTTCCTCAGCAGCTCCAGAGGTTAGTCTCAAAGTCTACAAAGTAAATAATTTTAACTTTTAAAAAAATCTGCAGTTGCTTTCAAATTTCCTGCTACCTCAACAACAGGAGGATTCAATTATTTGTATTATATTATTGACTCTTCTGCCAAGAACATGTCAAAGGCTTCAGAGGTTTATATTTTCCCACAACCTCATTACTGAATGGTCTAAGAAAAAACAAAAGGAATAAGCAAAAGGTTAAACTGATGTAAAAAAAAGCATTATATCTAGAAAAGCAACTGGAAGGTGGTGTGATTCCAATGGGAAAATGTATCAGGAATGAAAAGGGCCTAAGCATGAATCCAAGAAGGATGGAAAACCAACACAAAGAGAACATTTTCAACTGTGGAATTTGCTGGTGATGATGGCTGTCAATTAGGTAGCATTGACAGGCACTTTAGAAAGTCTATGGAGGATTATATCCTTAACAGCAGTGGCTGTGGAATACTATCCAATGGGGAGTTTTATTTCTTTAGCATATAATGGACATGACAGAAGAGAAGTGAGGTTATACTTACAGTCCATGTAATTATATACCTCTACAGAGATATAGGAGTGGCCTGATAACTGCATATATACAGATAATCCTCAGCTTATGACCATAATGGAACCTGTCCATCAAGGTTGTTAGTCATGATAGTCGTAAAATTGGTCACCACATGATCAACTTGATTTTATGACTTTCTTTGCACCAGTTGTTAAGTAAATCAATGGCTTGTTATGAGCCTCTTTTGCTGAAAACTGGAAGTTATTGCTGGTTTTGGGGAAAATTGTGTAAAATGGGGTCATATGATTGTGGAACACTGCAATTAGCCATGAATTAGCTGGTTGCAAAGTGCCTGACATGCAGTCACATGATCACAGGGGATGACGGTCAGAACTTCAGAACCAGATTATAAGTATCCCCAGGGAAGTCTATAGTAACTTCAAATGTCACTAAGTGACCAGTCATAAGTCGAGGACTACTGTAACTAATAGAAAACACAGATTTTTAATTCCAAGGTAGAGACAAGAAAGCAAAAATAAGAGAATAGTGACAAAATATTCCTTTCGACTTAGGTGATGAAATTAACACAACATGTCCTATGTCCCAAAGCATAACTTTATTGCAATGTCCCCAAAGATGTGCATTTCACTGGCTCAAAGGTTTATACAAGTCATACCTGATAGTTGTTTCTCTTCCTTAAATAGTGCAGGATCTTGATTCTGGGTCCCAAGGGGATCCCCATCTCTTTAAGCTCCTTGTCTGTGCACAAGACCTGCACATAAGAATTCCACACTCAGAAACACAGTTCTACTATAAACAGAATACAGAAAGGTAGAAGGAATGGGGAGGGCTTAGGCTGTCCTTCTACATGGCAATTTCAAGAGGCAACTCAGCTTTGTAAAACCAACATACTAATCCCAAACAAAACAAAGAGAGTCTGCAAAGCCCAGAATCGGGAAATACTGCAGAAACGGTGACACCTGAGTCACAGTCCATAAGCTTTTCCATAAGCAAGTCCTGTGACCTTCCATAGTTCACTGACTAAGTCCTGTTGTCCAAGAGGCAATGGCTTTGAAATGCCACACTACAAAAGAGTAAGAATGGGAAAAGCAAAGTGCTTCCCCAAAGATTCACCCACAGAATGGTTTTGTGTGTGTGTGTCTGTGTATGTATGTGTGTGTGTGTATGTGTGTGTATGTCTGTGTGTGTGTTTTAAATAATTCTGTCTTTAAGTATAAGATTGGAACATTCTTGTATATGCAGTTGGAGTTCTAAAGTAAGACCGAAGTAATATGAATAAATAGGAAAGGTAGGATGTTATTCCTTCTGAACATGAATATGCTAGATGATGATCTCCAAGTAGATCCAAACAAAAATTCAATGGGAAAAATTGCTCATCCACATGAGCACCCTCTGAAATTATTGATTTAAATTTTATTGCTTTAAGAGGCAATGCTGAAGACAGATGTATAAAAGCTAGCAGCAACCATGTTGCAGGTAACAGAAGCAACCCCAATTTCATTTACCAGTGCTCGATTGTCCATTTTTTCCTTCTCAAACACAGCATAATATTCAGAAAGATCAAGTTTTGCTAAGATGTCCTTCATAGATTTGTTGACTTCCTGATCCATTACCAGTCTTTGTAATCCCTGTGAAAAGTTAATTGAGAAGATTTTAAGGCTCCTGGTTTCCTTCAGTTTAGGATGTATGCAAATGTTCTCACTGAAATAAATGATCAAATTGTAAAATTTTACAAATGATTCTCCTAATACTGAATTGTAGAACCTATTTGGTGTAATGGTTAAGGCCTCAAACTAGAAACCAGGAGACTTCTGAATTCTAGTCCCCCACCCTTTTTGGTAGAAAACCAAGTGTGTGACCTTGAGCCAGCTGTAAATCACCTTGCCAAGAAAACCACAGGGATTTGTCCAGGCAGTCTCCAAGAATTGGATAGAATTGAACACAAACAAACAAATGGTTAAATCTAAGTGCAATCATGCTTGGAGTACAACTACTGAAATCAATGGAGCATGTCAACCTTTATGTCTGTGGAGATTCTTAGTCATCCAGGTCAGGGTTATCCCAAAGGTGCTTTTTCAAAAGGTAACTGGACTTTCTGGTTTTTCTTTTGAAGCTGTTTCACTTCCCATCCAAGAAGCTTCTTCAACTCTGACTGGATGGTGGGGAATGGAAGAGCTTCAAAGGAAAACCAGAAAGTCCCAGTTGCCTCTTGAAAAAGCAGCTTTGGGACAACCATGACCTGGATGACTAGGAATCTCCATAGAACATAATATGAAGAACCATGGTTCTTCTCCCAAGATTACCTGACAGTATTTCTGAAGATTAAAAAGTTATCTTGGCTAAATGAAAGCTTACTATGAAAATATCAGTGAACTTGGGCTTATCACAAATTGAAACATCAGAGTAAAAGCTATTATTCATTGAATAATAGTATAGTCAAATGATTAACAATTATATTAATGTATTTAGGAATATTTGATTGACAATACGAGAACATATACAATGTAATTGTAAGTGAAGACTATGAAGTGGAAGCACAAAACAATTTGTAAACCAACCGACACACTGTATGTAGATATATGGAAGATGGCTTGATGTTTTCATGTTGTGTTTGTCTAAGTTTGTCTTAAAAACAATAAAACTTTATAAAAAAAAGAATAAATGCAAACATGTACCTCTTTTTTTTCTTGTTCATCAGGTGTCCATTTCTGATTTGTGAGAAGATCAAATAATATAAGAGACCCTAAGAAAAGAACTTCATGAGCAGATATCAATGCTTGGAGAATATCACAAATAGGGGGTATCAGAACTTGCCAAAAGGTTTCAACATTCTCAAATAAAATATAGATCCATAATTATTGTTAGAAGAATGATGGAGAAATTATTGATTTTACAATTTGGAAAGTGGAAGAAATTAGGTGTTTTTTTTTTAAATCTATAACCTAGGAATCTTATTCTCAAGGGTTTTTTTTAACTTTGTAAAAAAAAAAGACAAATCCCCTTCAAAAATTTATGTTCCAATTATTATTTTTTGCCATACAGAAATGTATTATCAGTATATCACCCACTACACATAAAAATGCAAGGAGAGGAACAAATCTCCCAGCCCTGCAAATTTTTAATCTTGGCAAAAAAAACTTCTGTAGATTACATTCTGAAAAGTCAGAAAACCCCAGGAGATGCTGCATCCCAGAAACACAAAGATCTACTTTCAATACAAGATTTTAAATAGATTTTAAGATTTTAAGTGGAATAGGTAATAAGTGATCCAGTTTGTCCTGTTCTATATATACTTTAATAGCAGAGTTCATTCCCAGATTATTTATTGATTTATAAAATTTATAGGCTGCCCATCTGATATTTTACCTTAAGGTAATCCAAATGAAATGATTTTAGAAGTCCTTACACCAAATAAGGCCATTATTGATTAAACCAGCATTCTCCAACCTTTCTAGCTTTGTGGACCAGTGGAGGGGAGAAGGATTTTGTGCACGCAGGTGGCAAGCTCGCGAATGCAGCTCCATTTGTGTGAACAAATGGAATATGTATGCACAAGCTCGCCCGCCGCTCACACATGTTGTATGCTATTTCTGCAGTCCGTGGGCCATGGCACCAAGGTTGGGGATCCCTGGACTAGATTACCAAAATGTAGTCACCTGGGATTTTCACCAACATTTTTTTCGTAGCCCTACCTAGAGAGGTCAGAGAATGAATTTGGAATCATCTGAATGCAAGACAAAGACTCTATTATGAATTGCTCAAGATCATTAATACTTGATTAAAACAATGTGTTTGGTTTTAATTCTTCTTTTTCCTGTGATCTGTATATGTTTCAACTGTAAATTAATTTAAGACAATCATGCATATATTAGGCTCTCTCTGGAAAATTTTTTCTATGTTGATCGAAGAGTCCAAAATATTTCTAGTCCATTATATTGTAAATAACATACAGTATGCTGATAGGCTTTGCATCAAAGTAAGAAAAATAATTATACCTAAGCTATGGCCAGCTATGGAGACACCTCCTTTGAAATCAGGATTTCTTTCTAAAAAGAGCAGGTAGATCCGGTTCATTTCTGATGCAACTGTATCTACAATGGTTTGACAGTAGGTAGAACTGTTGTAGAAAAAAACATCCAGGATGGTATCATTGATAAAGTGACGTAAGCGGTTGATGCTTGGCAAGGTGATTCTCTCCAAATTTCTGTAGTAAAGGAGAGAAAGAACAGTGATTTAAACAATTCTCAGTGACCACTGTCATTTTTCCTCTTAGTATTCCAACTTCTATATTCTGCCATTTAAGGTTTTGTAATTGTAAGGAGGCTTCACAACAAAAGCTGTATCAAAATAAAATTCACTAATAAAAATATTAAAGGACTCTTGTGATTGGTTTTATTAACCCATAAGCACAACTGAATTCAATGAACTTCCAAAACAACATGAGAATTGACTTGCAAATTAATTCTTTGTAATGCCTACATCTAACTACACAATTCTTATCAAAGAAAGGATAATTAGTGGCTTGGTTTGGCTTGGGTCACAGATCACAGGTCTGGAAGAGTGAGGTAACATCAACCTCTGGGACTAAGGAAATCAGATCTGTTTTATATACATTGTACAGAGTCTCTAAAAGTCTAAAATGCAGAGAATCTATATTGCCTGCTCTTGCCAGTTACAATTGTAGCATTTTATGAAATGAAAAATATATTTGTAGATCTCAGGCTATCATCAACCCATACAGAAGCATTGCAAAATGTACTTACACATCTACTCCTGTATGTAAAGTACTGTGCCAGTTCACTGGAATAAATTCAACTCGACCAATCTGTTGCTGTTCCTGAGCTTTCTTGAAATGGGCTGAGAGCATGTTCAAGGAAACACTGCGGAAGTCGTTGACTGGAAAAGAAGAAGCAGGCACTATTTTTGAACCAAAGTATCTATTACTGCACACTTCACAATGGAGAAGGAAAATTCAATTTCCTGGCAAGACTGGAACTAGACTCAAATGAGAAAACAGAACAGGAAGAAGGAATCAATTCCTCTTTCACAGCACTGTTTGCTGATTAGATTTTTATTCCACCTCATTACAAGTAACTCAAGGCACAACAACGAACAAAAAAGGTGTGTTGGCTTAAGACAGAGTGATTGGCCAAAGTCACCCAGCTAGCTTTCCTGCCTAAGGGGAGACTAGAAGTGAGTCTCCTGGTTTCTATACCAGACTGTTCCAATTTATTTTTAGGGGGAACAAACACAATAGATGCAGAGACAAGACTTTTCTACATTTCATCTACTGTAGTCCTAAAGTGTTTGTAAAAGATGCATCTTCAAATCAATTTTGGCTCCTGGTTACCTCATAGAGATGCCTATGAAGTTTTCTTAGCAACATTTTTTGTGAAATGGTTTGCTCGTCATCTTCTTCTCCCTTGGGCTGACAGATAAGAACTGGCCTCAAGTCCCTCAGCTGGATTTGTGCCTAGGGTGGGACTAGAATTCAACAATTCCTATCAGGTTCCTGAAAACCACAACATCAAACTGGCTCTGTAAGCAGTTTATAACTCATATATTTATTAAAAAAAGAAGTTGTTAGTCCTAACAGTAGCAGCAATTGCCTGATTCTTGTTCTTTTCTCCAGTTATGATTCTGGAAATTTAGAATTTCCACAGATACATTTTCTCAGAAGACTTGTAAGAAGTCTCCCTTAGAAGCCACATCACTGGCATGTTACTGTACAGGTAGCTTCTATAGCAAGGTTACTTCACTAATGTAGTTGCCCCTCCAAACCATACTTATGCCATTTTATGCAATCTATGCAGTGGGACCATTTTGTGCAATAGGACAAGATGGTCTTGAAACTCATTAACCTTAGAATGCTAGATTCATTGTGAAAAAGGGAAATGTCCAAGCAACTGCTTCAACTGCTTCTTCATTAAAAATGATAACAGCATTATGTAAACATTACTTTGGAGAACCTGTCATTGCAAAGGATGTCATTGCTCAAGTCCCACCTCCTACAATACTAGTCAAGATTTATTGATGCTTGTCTTAACACAATGTAATTTATATTTTCGCAAATTTTGAGTCATAAGCTTTCATGGTTCACAGTCAACAAGAAACACAATCTTTATGTCATAGTAAAATGTGTTTTAAGGATGTTGTAAAATTAATTCTCAAATAATTCCCAACAAAAGAATCCCATGTAATTGAGAGCTCCCTAATATGAAGCAACCATTATCATTTGGGCACATCTTTCTTTGGAATCTGGCTCATCTCCAGGTAATTGCAACAGTAGAAATAAATAAATGATTTCCCAACATCAAAATCTCTTACCAAGTTTATGATGATGATAACAATGCTAAACCTTTAATTATTGAGGAATAAAACTAAAAAGCATAGTAGGCATGTACAGGTAGTCGTCAACTTAATTTGGTGATTGTTCAAACAGAAAAAAAATGGCTTAGGAAAAGCCCTTACACTTACGAGCATTGCAGCATCTCCATCGTCGTGTGATCAAAATTCAGATGCTTGACAACTGGCATATATTTATGCCAGGGCAATGTGATCTTCACCTGCCCAGTTGGCTTCCAATGAGCAAAATCATTGGGGAGTGGCGAGGGGGGATAGATATGTTTAATGATTGTGAGATTCACTTAACTGCAGTGATTTGCTTAAAAACCATGCCCAAAAAATTGCAAAATTGAGTACAACTCCCTTAACAACCATGTTGCTTAGCAACCAAAATCCTGATACAAGTGGTGGTATTAAGTCGAGGGTCATCTGTATTAGTAACGCAGGTCTGCAAATAACTTAGCATCCACTTGTATAGGAGGACAAATTTAGTAAAACCTGGCTTTATATGGTTAAAGGTCATGGTAATAATATCTGTCCATGTAACACACACCAATTCTTTTTGGGGATGCAGAGCCAGCAACTTTTCTTTGCACTTACCACATTGAACAATACTCCGGAATCGAATATCACAAGCTGGTCCAATTCCATGAACAACAAAAACTAAATGATCAATTTGCGTTGGTTCCCCTGAAACAAACAACCAAGAACCTACTCAGGGTGTTGTTTCCAAAAAGATACCAAATCTTATTATATCTGGAGTGTCTTAGTTTTTTGAAAATTAAAAATGCTGGAATTAGATGAAACATTTGATACTATTCAAGATTATTCCAGTTGATATTATTTTTACAATGGAATGGAATGTGGATGAGGATGGAACAGAATGGAACAGAATAGCTTAATTTGGCCAAGTGTGATTGCACACACAAGGAATTTGTCTCCAGTGCAGAAGCTCTCAATGTATATGCAAAACAACAACTGAATAATCAGTATAGCTGGAAGGGACCTTGGAAGTCTTCTAGTTCAAACCCCTGCTCAAGCAAGAGTCCTTATATCATTTCAGACGAGTATCTGTGCTGTCTTTTCTTAAAAACCTCCAATGATGAAGCACCCACAACTTCTGAAGGCAAGCTTTTCCACTGGCTAATTGTCCTCACTATTAGGAAGTTTCTCCTTAATTCCAGGTTGCTTCTCTCCTTGATTAGTCTCCATCCATTGTTGCTTGTCCTGCCCTGTGGAAAACAAATTGACCCCCTCTTCTTTGTGGCAGCCTTTCAAATACTATAATGCTGCTATCATATCCCCCTAGTCCTTTTCTCTAAACTAGGCAAACCCAAATCCTGCAGTCCTTCTTCATATGTTTCAGTCTCCAGGCCTTTAATCATCTTAGTTGCTCTTCTTTGCACCTCCCCCAAAGTCTCAACATCTTTTTTGTAATGTGCTGACCAAAGCTGGATGCAATATTCCAGGTATAGTCTTTCTAAGGCTTTATAAAGCGGTACTAATATTTCATGTAATTTTGATTCTGTGCCTCTGTTTATACAACCAAGGATTGTATTAGCTTGTTTGGACTGCTACCACACACTGCTGGCTCATGTTTAAGTGATTGTCCACTAGGACTCCAAGATCCTTACCAATGTTACTGTTTTTGAGCCAGGTTTCACCTAATCTGTACCTGTACCTTTGGTTTTTCTTGCCCAGGTATAAAACCTTGCTTTTTTCCACATTAAATTTCATTTTTTTGGATAGAGCCCATTGTTCAAGTCTGTCAATATTTTGGATCCTGAACTTGCCTTCTGGGACGTTGGCTATTCTTACCAATTTAATGTCATCTGCAAATCTGATGAGTTTCCCTTCTAATAATAACCATAATAATGATACCAAGAAGAGAAGGTAGTATAAAATGAGAAGGATAATAGTAAAACAGTCATACTATATGCATAAATATACTTTCAATAAAAACATTATAAGATTCTGCTACTCCTGTTACTTTCCTCTGTTCTCTTCTCTTTACTCTTAATAATCTTGCTCAGAATAATTTTCTAAAAATATGTAATACTTTCTTAATGTTTTAGTCTCGTTTCTAATTTGTGTTAGGAAATAATCCCTGAGCACTCCTTGAGCAAAAGCATATTAAACAAGGAAAGAGTGTTCCAAACAAAGATGAAAATAATTATCCACCATGAGGGATTTCAACAGATATGTTGTCCACTCCTCTCTTCACAGTCCTTGGCCGGCCTTGTTCTGCAGGACTCACACCCCAGTCGTCTGTGACTGTTACTGGTTGGTAATGCACCATTAACTTAAAGGGGAAAAAAAGAAAAACAAATCAGATCAATTAATCTGATAACAAAATGGAGACAAGTATTAATGAAGATCTCTGTAACTAAGCAAAGAAACTAAAGAAAATCCTAATGGCACACAGACACCAACCATGCAGCAGCTTTCAGCCTCCTACTACTGATTATGTTGTGCTTTGATTTTTGTAACACTGCAGAGAGGCAATTGAGAGTGTTCCAAGGACAGGTTATGAAACAGCTACATTTATTCAAATATTTCTTAAATCCATTTAAAAACAGTAAACAAAATTTCTGCCTCCCAGTCATTTCCCAAAGCCTGGCAAAGCTAAAAATACAAATTTTTCCTGGTCTCCAAAATGAGACCAAAGAACAGTGGAAAGAAACCACTTGAGAGAGCTACAGCATTCCACAGCAATTGAGTCACAATAAAAAAGCTCAAAGTTTAATAGAAACCAACTCTTGGAAAGAAAGCAACCTCAGCTCACCTGAGGATCCTTAGAAGAAAAAGAATCCTCTTTGCTCTTGTCCTACTAGGTTAGTAGTAGTTTAACTTATAGTTGGCAACTTATAGTAATCCAGACATTGCTGAACTACACTTCCTAGCATCCGTCCCAATTGGCCATGTCCCTGGGGATGGGAGGAACTATAGCTGTCAGGTGTACAAGTAGTCTTCAACTTACGACCACAATTGAGCTCAAAATTTCTGTTGCTAAGTGAGACAATTAAGTGAACTTTGCCCCATAATATGACTTTTCTTGTCACGCTTGGTAAGTTAATTGTTGCAGTTGATAAGTTACTAACAGGGTTGTTAAGTGACTCTGGATTCCCCTGCTGATTTTGCTTGTCAGAGGGTCACAAAAGGGCATGACCCCAGGAAATAGCAACCATCATAAATATGTGTCAGTTGCCAACTGTCTGAATTTTGATCACATAATGATTGGAATCCTGAAATGGTCATAAGTGTGAAAAATCATCATGTGTGAAAAATCGTCATACATCAGCAGTTTTTTCAGTGTTGCTGTAACTTCGAACAGTCACTAAATGAACTGTTGTAAGTTGAAGAATACCTGTATAGCTCAGATAGCTCATTTGAGTACCATAGGTTGCCAATTCTTTTCCTAGAATCTTGCAAGACAGTTTAATAACTAAGTTAACCTTTAAAAATGGAGCATATTTATCCTCTCTTAACATGCCTCATATAATTTCTCTCTCTTCTCAATATCCTTAATACAGAGTATGGAAAATATAAGAAAATATATGCTGTACATATGCTGAGCAAGATATCATCTCACTCCAATTTATCAAACATTTTAATTTAATTATTTTTCATTTATTTTTTTAATTTAATTTTAATTTAATGTAGAATGTACAAGAGCTCATGCAAGACCTCATTCAGGAGCTCAAGGATGTATACATAGAATGCTTTCCTTCTACTTTTCTTACAATACCTCTATAAACCATCAGATGTAATTCTAACATGCATTTCTAAACTTTTTAACTGCAACTGGAAAGCTTATGACCTTGGGCAACATCACAGACCATTAAGAGATGTTTCCTAAAGAAAATAAAGTATCTCTTGGCCTATGCAGAGGAAAATTCTTCCCTTCCGCCCCGGAGCTATTCCTTGGACACACAAAAGCTTGTGTTGTATTATGGAAACTTTCAGAAGTTTCCTTAATACAGTTCAAATTATTAAGAACAAGCAACATGTTTCTTGAGAAGAGAAAACCATCTTTTACCATACCTTTGGGTTATGTAATATGATTACTTCTTTGTTTGGAGATTCCAATTTCTTCTTCCATTCATCTAAGATCACACAAATCATATAAGTGTCCTTCAAAGGAAACCAGAATAGAATATTGTGAGAGTTAACATGTTTTTTACTTGCACATTATAAAAATCTAACTCTGTGTAAATTTTACTCAGAGTTGACCATTCTAAATAATTACATAAAGCCAAAAGTGCTACAAATGACTGTCAATATCATCCTCTCTACATTCACAGGTCAAACAGAAAATGTACGCAGAGACAATGAAATGGAATGGAGAGAGGAGAGGAAAGGGAAAGGGAAGGAAAATAGGCCTTGTTTTCCATGCAGTGTTCTCTAATAAGGTTTCATGTTTGTTCAACAAGACTACAGATACAGTTTAAAAAAAACCAAGAGATCAAATCATTTGCATGTTAGACATAACGAGATCTTCTTCCTCACTAATCATGGTAATTCTCTGTAGAGAAGTTATTACTTCTTTTTTTGTTTGTATGGATTACTATTTCAAATGGTTTGATTCCACTTTCATTACTTTGGAAGCAATTTATATTTTGATTCACAAAATATAAGACTTAAAGTTTTGGTTCAGCTTCATATCATTAGATATCAGAATCCACGAGTTAGATTTACATGCTTTCAATTTCCAACAGGAATATACTACAAAATGTACTGCCTACTATTAAACAAATGTTTCTATTCAAACTCAGCTGATAAATAAAAGCATTTCTGAAACTATGATGCTTATCCAGAATATAAACAAATTAGTGTCTAGGAATAATATATACAATACTGTAACTAGATGGTTAACAGAGAAAAATGTGTATCTCTTACTGTTGCCCTCAGTTCTCAAATTCATCACAATGAATTTGTCCTAAAATGTCATTTCCCTCTCAAAGGATTTGGGTAGACTAGTTTCCAAACAAATATCCAGAATGAAGCAGGTATTTTGTAAGGTAAAAGGGACTCAAAGAGTATAATGCAGCAAGAAATTGGAATATGAGCTATCCTGAGGTAGATAGATCTATCAAGTAAGCCACACGTTGTCCCTTGCAGTGTAGTGGTCACCATATGTTAGGTTCTAAAAAGCAAAGCAGAAGGGCAAGGTATCTTGCAAAGTCAAGACTGTTTTTTTTTAAATTGGCATTTTTAGATAATACCAAATTAACTTGGTCATGAAACAAAGAGTAGGGAAACTACCAGTAACTAAGAGGATCCAACTGCTCCAATGTGATGGAGAGGACTGCTGAAGAGGCAGCTCTCATACAATCCAAATATTTCAATTTAAAAGGCCTTCCCAGTCCCCTTTGGATCGGAAAGAGCTGAATGACCAAGGACTAAATTAGATTCAAAACAGCTGATTCATGAATGTGGTCTCCAAAACCCTAAAGTTAGTAAAATATTTTAGAATTTAAAAGAACAGTCCTTGGAGGGATCCTGATTTGGTTCAGGGCAGCAGTTTTGTTGATTTAGTGGTGCCCGGTTATTTACCCACAAGAGAGCCATGGTGGTGTAGTGGTTAAAATGAGGTATTGCAGGCTGTTTGCTCACTGCAAGAAGTTTGATCCTGACTGGCTCAAAGTTGACTCAGCCTTCCATCCTTCTGAGGTTGGTAAAAGGACCCAGATTATTGGGGGCAATCTGCTGACTCTGTAAACTGGTTAGAGGGCTGTAAAGCACTATGAAGTGGTATATAAGTCTGAGTCGTATTGCTATTGCTACCCCACTTAACAAAATAAATAGATATAACTGCTCTTACCACATGTTCTGTGGAAGAAATATTTTCTTTCCAGGGAAGTAGGAACATGTGGCAGGATGAATTTAAACTGGAAAAGTATCACAGAAAGAACTAGTCCACACAGCACTATAAGTCTAATGGAAGTTTCTTGACTGATATTTATATTTCCAAATTATATAAGAGATCCTGGTCACAATGTTCCCCACAACCAGCTCCTGGAAAGTGTTAAGGGCGTTCCCAAGATGAAGAGCATTCCCAAGAAATCAGAAAGATTTGCCAGAAATAAAAGTGATGTAATCAAGAATATGACTCATGTTCTTAATCAACTTTACCTCCAACTGTTCACTGAAGTTTTCAGGATATGGAATGTATCTGTTATCTTTATCGCCCTTATAAAACCAAGTACAGCGTCTTACTTCCGATTCAGCTTCTTCCCAGTAAACAGCATAGCGCACCCTCTTCTTTAAGTGGACATCATACCGTCCCCCTTCGGTCGGCACAATTAGCTCCTTGCAATGCTTGCCTACAGAACAAAGGGTAACCATGATACGAGCTGCGTGCTATTCATAGGGCTTTGTTAAAAGGAAAAGGCCGAAACTGAATACAACGATATAGGCATATGTGGAGGACCTCTAAGTCAAAATTCATATAGTTGACAACCATATTATTATTATTTTTTGAAGACACATTACCTGGATGGGAAAATGTCCAGGAAAATACATTGGATCATATTTACAAAAAATACATCAGAAGGCAAGTTGTATTGTCCATTCATTTTATCTTTTCCTGATACCCTGGAAACCTTAATTTTATATATAATGTACTGTAGATTTCCAGTTTAAATGATGGCTGATCTAGCCTGAGAATGTCTGTATCTCATAACTGTGGTTTATTTATTTTCATGCATTTGTGATATAGGGAAGACACGGACCCTGCACAGGGTAGGGAAGATACAGTTACCAGTTATTGATGAACTTTAGTTGCCATCACTCATGATCACTGGCTACACTGGGTAAAGCTGAAGTGCAACCAGATCCACTTGTAAAAGGTCCAAATCAACATTTTATGGTGTCAAGAATCTCTCCAGACTACTTGGCTTCCCCAGGAACAACCACATAAAGATTCATGGAATTTGGGAAGGGTCAGGCTTATGCTTTTTGTGGCTGCACAATGAATCAAGATAGTACCCTATTTGACCTCCCCCCCTTTCTACCTAGACAAGAGTTTCTCAACAGAAAAGAATTACAATCCAACAAGATGTAGAGAGTACTAAGCTTTTGCTTTAGTTATTTTCTCCCAATAGAATGGAGCTGAGAATTAAATCACATCACCCAGCAACAATTAAAATGCAGAATTAACTGCATAAAATTTTTGGGATATCAAATTTCTACTTACTAGACTGATAAGCTGTTTCCAACTTCTCTGAATCTTGTTCACTGAAGGGAATCCATTTCTCTCTGGAATCTACTGTCCTGCAGTAAAACCAGTGAGGAGAAACAGGTTCATATTTATTGGCTGCTTCTGCTTCTACAGCTTCGTAGTAAGTGGATGAATTTGAATTAGCAGATGGAGAGGCCTCTGTTGATTGTTGCTCTGTTGTGGACATTGTACTGCCTGGTACAAACATGAAAATGAAGCAAACAAGCAAAAAAAAAATCATGTTAAAAACTTAATTCATATTTCTCTCAGTAAAAACTTATGATTTTTTGTGAAAAGGTCAATATGTTTTTTTGTCAGAAATGAGAAAGAAATAATACTAAAAAGTTGCAAATGAACCAACAACAACTGCAGATGACTCACTTTTTAAAAAAGCCCCTGGAACCATCTACAAATATATAGATATGGACAACCTCAGCAACCTTATTACCAAGCAAGGCTGGAACGAGCAAACATATGTAATTTTAGCTCAACTGGTTGCACCCCTGCGTCTAATTCACATATCTTTGTTGAAACTAAACTAATAATACAATCCTCCACAAAAAAAGTTGCTCCTGAGTTCACTAGATTATACTTTCAAATATACACAAGATCAGCATGTAAATTGTGTTTTATAAGAACATGGAATAATACTTTATCCTTAGCAACAATCCAAAATGACTTTAATAATCAACTCTGCATTTCACATACATGTGGACTATACATCTTAATATATTTTCCTCAACAAGGAACATTTTAACATTTAACAACTAAGGGCTCCACAGTTACCCCAGTGCCCACAAAAAAAATTAAAGATGAACAAAGAACATCTACTGATTGAATTGAATTTTGGCACCATCCCGTTTATTTGGAGTCAAGAAACACTGATCTCATTAAACAATGGTTCATGTGCCAAAAAATGTGTCTTTAATAATTTGTCTGCTCTTTTTCTGAAAATTAACAATTAGTGTTAATTTTCTTGTTTTCTATTCAATCTTTTGCCTGCTTCTCCTGAAGTAACAAAATTAAAAGATAACACATGCTTTAGAGTTTAGAAACTTATAACTTCTTTGTAACAAAAAACAATCTACATATAACTCAAACTTCAGAGTTCAAAGTTTACATAACAACTTTGGGAAGCAACTCAATTACAAAGCATATACTTTATAAAGTAACAAAATAGCTAACTCTGTAAAGCTGTTAAAAATTCAGGAGTGGACAGATTTCATTTTTTCCCTTCCAAAAATATGTTTTCTTTTTTAAAGGGGAGGAGACAGTACTCATTGCATCTCATTCCTGGAAATGTTACGTTTCTAACTGTGCACTGTCTCACTAATTCAATTTTTATTTGTTGTCACTACAGATTATGCTTAAATTAAATGATTGTTATTTCTGCAGGGTCCTTCAGATTTTTTGAACTATTTCTCCCATATCATTTTTCTATAGTGATACTTACAGTGAGACCTCCAGTATTAATATGGTACCCAAATATCTGCGATACTCCAGATCTTTATGAAAAATCAGGGTGTGATTTACACACACTATGCTAACTGATCATACAATTGACAAATTTATAGTTTGCAACATAAGTGAAACACTAATTTCCTGGTCCCATTGAAGGGTAGGCTTTCGCTGGCAATAGTCCAATGATACATGTGGATAAATATGGAAAAAGTAGACATATACAAATTCTTGCTCCCAGCTTCATCAAAGACATTGTGCTCAGCAATGGCAGTGCACAATGTGATGGATTCAGCCTGGAGAAGGAGCTGAAAGAAACATCCTTCTGTCCCATTGGCATGTGCTGATGGCATCAAAGCCCCATTCAAGGTCCCCTTGCAACCCTGGCAACCATCCAACCGTATTTGCTAAATATGGTTTCCACTTTTTCTCCTACATCTGATCTGAGGAGCTTCTGAGGAGCTTCTCCAGAGGTCACGCCTACAGCCAAGCCTTTGCCTAGTGGATGACCCATGACTTTTCAGTAGAGAAATGTTGGGCGGGCCGTGGGAGCCTCTTTTCTCCAGGGGTCTCCCTGCCCCCATCCCCATTTATCTCCTCCAGCTAGCCTTGGAAATCCAAACCTGGGCAGATTTGGAAAAGACCTGGGTTCCGGTCGGTCGTCTGCTCACAGCCCACCTCTCAGGAGCCATGAAAAGGAGTGGGGGTCCACAGGTGGGCGCCCCTGAGCTCCGCCCACCCCCCAAAGGCAAGACTTAAATGTGGTGCCAGTTACAACGCTGAGTAAACCCAAGAGGCATCTCCTTTATGCCTGGGCAACGTTGACGGGCATTCAATAAAGAAAGGAGGGAAACCACAAGGAAAACCAAAAGGAATCCCAGAGAAGAGCTTGATGGTTTTGTACAACACGTACACACACGCACAAACACACACGCACAGATCGTTTCCTCAGCATTTTGCCTCTGACAAGCATCTCCGGGGACCTCCATCCAAGGTCGCTACCCCACCTGACCTGCCCCTTCCTTCCTCGGCCAGGCGGAGGAGAGCCGCATCCCTTCCCCACACGCACCCCATTAAACGCCTGAAAGCGCCAACCCGGAGAAGGTGTAATTTATCCCTCTTCTACCGCCCATCCCCCAGTCTTTTTTCTCTCTCTCTCTCTCTCCGGCGCCAGAGTAGCCACCCGGCCCCGGCTAAAAGTGCCTCACCCGGGTCGCGAGAGCCCGCGAAGCAGGCCTCGCCTCCTCCTCACCGCCACGGCCGCCGCGGCCACTGACAGACGCGGCGGCCGTTGAAGGTGGGCGGGCGAACGCCGAGCGATGGCCCCGCCCAGGAGGCGGGGCCTAAAGGAGGGAACGGGGCCTCGGGTCAGTTTCCCCGCCGTGCGGATTTGTGCTGGGCGGTGCCAGCGGGGCTCCGAAGCTCCGCCCCTTGGAGGCTTCAGGGCACCTTCCCCTGGCGAGGGCAGAACAGGGTAGAGTCCCTCTTTATTCATTCAGCTTTCCTTCTGTCCCAAAGGTGCTTTTTCAAAAGGCAGGTGGACTTGGGGCTTTCCTGGAGAGTTTGACTTTTTCATCCACGAAGCTTCCACAGTTCTGAAGTCAGAACTGAAGAAACTTGTTGGACGAGAAGTGAAAACTTAAAAAAAAAAAACCCAAAACAAAGTCCAGTTGCCTTTTGAAAAAAGCATCTTTGGGACTATCACGGCATGGATGGTTGAAGAATCTCCATAGACATTCACCTTTCCTTTGTACGTTTTTTCTTAAATGTCAAAACAGAACTGTTGGAAGGGACCTTGGAAGTCTTCTAGTCCAAGCCCCTGCTCAGCCAGGAAACCCTATACCATTTCAAACAAATGGTTGTCTAATTCTTAAAAATCTCCAGTATTGGAGCTTTAACAACTTATGGAGGCAAGCTGTTCCACTGATTGTTGTCAGGAAATGTCTCCTTAGTTCTAGGTTGATGCTGGTACAGGTAATCCTCTGTAATGTCGGGGAACAGTCTGTAACAAGAGTGGTTTATAAAGGGAGTGGAAAAGAACAGAGATAAGAGTTTCACTGACAGGGATTAAAATGAGTTCTAGAGAAAGCCAGGGACCAGTCCTGAGAAAATTGCCAAGACCGAGCACCATGGGGACAATTCTACAGTTCATGGGGGGGGGGGGGAC